>JAMWET010004990.1:205000-215000 GCA_024036415.1 Prochilodus magdalenae
GTAGCAGTAATGCTAACCAATCAACTCTCAGTAGCAGTAACACTAACCAATCAGCTCTCAGTAGCAGTAATGCTAACCAATCAACTCTCAGTAGCAGTAATGCTAACCAATCAGCACTTAGTAGCAGTAGTGCTAACCAATCAGCTCTCAGTAGCAGTAATGCTAACCAATCAACTCTCAGTAGCAGTAACGCTAACCAATCAGCTCTCAGTAGCAGTAATGCTAACCAATCAACTCTCAGTAGCAGTAACGCTAACCAATCAGCTCTCAGTAGCAATAGTGCTAACCAATCAGCACTCAGTAGCAGTAATGCTAACCAATCAGCACTCAGTAGAATGAAAATGCTAACCAATCAGCTCTCAGTAGCAGTAACGCTAACCAATCAGCTCTCAGTACTAGTAATGGTAACTAACCAGCACTCAGTAGCAGTAATGCTAACCAATTAGCACTCAGTACTAGTAATGGTAACTAATCAGCACTCAGTAGCAGTAATGCTAATCAGTCAGTAGTATGTACCTATAAGAACGGGGCACTGCTGTTGGTACTGTATTGGTATGTATTCTGAATTGCCGTGTTCCTTGTGTTATCTGTGTGGGTGATATTTTGATAAACTGTTTTAGGAAATATTAGCATAATCTCCCAAAATCCATGCTGCGGAAGCTGGAGTAAGAGAGAGCCTAAAGCTTGGTACAGCTTTTTTCAGAGGCTGATCTAAGCGTAGATTTGCTTTCTGCAGGTACTGACAGCACCTTTCAACGTTCAGCAAGCTGGCAGAAAGCCCTACACCTCCCACACACCACTACTACACACATCCGCCCCCTCCAGAAGCAGCCCTTTCCTCACTGACTCCAGGGACAAAGCAGCAGCCCAGCCTAATGCTACAGGTAGGCGTCTTAATGGTCCTGTTATATGGTGTGTTCTGTGTTGGAGCACTGGGTCCCACTTACTAACCAATCAGCTCTCAGTAGCAGTAACACTAACCAATCAGCACTCAGTAGCAGTAACACTAACCAATCAGCACTCAGTAGCAGTAGCAGTAACACTAACCAATCAGCTCTCAGTAGCAGTAACACTAAGCAAACATTACTCAGTAGCATTAACGCTAACCAATTAGCACTCAGTAGCAGTGACACTAACCAATCAGCTCTCAATAGCAGTAACGCCAACCAATTAGCACTCAGTAGCAGTAATGCTAACCATTCAGCTCTCAGTAGCAGTAACACTAACCAATCAGCATTCAGTAGCAGTAACACTAACCAATCAGCACTCAGTAGCAGTAACACTAACCAATCAGCTCTCAGTAGCAGTAACACTAAACAATCAGCTCTCAGTAGCAGTAACACTAGCCAATTAGCACTCAGTAGCAGTAATGCTAACCAGTCAGCTCTCAGTAGCAGTAACCAATCAGCACTCAGTAGCAGTAATGCTCGCCAACCAGCACTCAGTACCAGTGATGCTAACCAATCAGCACTCAGTAGCAGTAATGCTAACCAATCAGCTCTCAGTAGCAGTAATGCTAACCAGTCAGCTCTCAGTAGCAGTAACGCTAACCAATCAGCTCTCAGTAGCAGTAACGCTAACCAATCAGCTCTCAGTAGCAGTAATGCTAACCAATCAGCACTCAGTAGCAGTAATGCTAACCAGTCAGCTCTCAGTAGCAGTAACGCTAACCAATCAGCTCTCAGTAGCAGTACTGCTAACCAATCAGAACTCAGTAGCAGTAACGCTAACCAATCAGCTCTCAGTAGCAGTAATGCTAACCAGTCAGCTCTCAGTAGCAGTAACGCTAACCAATCAGCTCTCAGTAGCAGTAACGCTAACCAATCAGCTCTCAGTAGCAGTAATGCTAACCAATCAGGACCCAGTAGTAGTAATGCTAACCAATCAGCTCTCAGTAGCAGTAACGCTAACCAATCAGCTCTCAGTAGCAGTAATGCTAACCAATCAGAACTCAGTAGCAGTAACGCTTACCAATCAGCTCTCAGTAGCAGTACTGCTAACCAATCAGCTCTCAGTAGCAGTACTGCTAACCAATCAGCACTCAGTAGCAGTAACGCTAACCAATCAGCTCTCAGTAGCAGTAATGCTAACCAATCAGCACTCAGTAGCAGTAATGCTAACCAATCAGCTCTCAGTAGCAGTAACGCTAACCAATCAGCTCTCAGTAGCAGTAATGCTAACCAATCAGCTCTCAGTAGCAGTAATGCTAACCAGTCAGCTCTCAGTAGCAGTAACGCTAACCAATCAGCTCTCAGTAGCAGTACTGCTAACCAATCAGAACTCAGTAGCAGTAATGCTACCAATCAGCACTCAGTAGCAGTAACGCTAACCAATCAGCTCTCAGTAGCAGTAACGCTAACCAATCAGCTCTCAGTAGCAGTAATGCTGACCCCGGCTCCTCTCGCTCTGGTACAGACAGTAGTTAGCTGCTATTGTAAAATGAACATTTGATGTTGAAACCGTGATGATTGACATACGGTGCATAGCACAGCCTCTCTGGGCCTCCACTCTGAACCAGCATCTACCACCAACACCGCCCAGACATACCAGCCGTTTCCACAAGTGCCAAACATGGTGCTGATGCACGTCCGGGCGTGGTTATATGTCTGTGTTAAAATTACAGGCTGCTGTTTCCCTTCATCCCTCTGCGGTCTCGTTTGGGTCTGTGGGTGGGTCACTATCCTGACCCTAGACTGGGTCACACGGCATCTGCCACCAGCCCAGTCACACAAGAAGTTCTGAAACAGCTGCAGCAGCGCCGTGCAGTCAGTCCGCTGCTCTTTACCGACCGACCCTGCAGGTGCTGCTGCACACCGGGCGCGGTGAGTTACAGCTCAGGGCTGGTAAAAAAGGAGGCTGGAATGAGCATCTGTGGGGAATAAGGCTCTTAGAGAACCTGCCATTGTTTGTTCTAGATACCATCTGTCCAGCAGGGTTGCATAAGCGCTCAGGTTGACTGAGCTTTAGCCTTTCTAGCCCAAATCCTTTTTATGTGTCACAAGCAACACAACAATTCGTTCCCAATAAAACGAATTCCAGCCTTCTCCGGAAACCACCAACGAGCCACAGATCCACGGGTCCTGCCCTCGGCCCGCCCACAGGGTCCACTCCCACTCGCTTCTTCACCCTTCGTGGCTAGTCATTAAGCTAAAGGTCCACATTTTGAACAATGTGCTTTGTTGTGGGTTTTTACGCTTCACATTCTTGGACTGGTTCAGCGTCGGGACTTTTAACAGCTCCTGGACTTCAGGCTGAAATCCTTAGTCGTGAGTGACTCTGTAGAGGAGACGTGTCTTATTAAACTACTGACTGACTCAACAACTATAACTCCCTGCACAGGTCAGCCTTCTGTACTGGTTTACGCTGGTATGGTGCCGGTCTCATGCTGGTTTGGCTGGGTACCGTGTTATGTGGGCCTATGCAGTTTTTTCAATTAGTGACTGTTTCAGTAGTGACTGTTTCAGTAGTGAGTGTTTCAGTAGTGAGTGTTTCAGTGGTGTTTCAGTAGTGACTGTTTCAGTAGTGAGTGTTTCAGTGGTGTTTCAGTAGTGAGTGTTTCAGTAGTGAGTGTTTCAGTAGTGACTGTTTCAGTAGTGAGTGTTTCAGTGGTGTTTCAGTAGTGAGTGTTTCAGTAGTGAGTGTTTCAGTGGTGTTTCATTAGTGAGTGTTTCAGTGGTGGCTGTTTCAGTGGTGTTTCAGTAGTGAGTGTTTGAGTAGTAAGTGTTTCAGTAGTGACTGTTTCAGTGGTGTTTCAGTAGTGAGTGTTTCAGTAGTAAGTGTTTCAGTAGTGAGTGTATCAGTAATGAGTGTTTCAATTAGTGACTGTCAGTAGTGTTTCAGTAGTAAGTGTTTCTGTAGTGAGAGTTTCGGTGGTGACTGGTTCAGTAGTGACTGTTTCAGTGGTGACTAGTTCAGTAGTGACTGTTTTAGTGGTGACTGATTCAGTAGTGACTGTTTCAGTAGTAAGTGTTTCTGTAGTGAGAGTTTCGGTGGTGACTGGTTCAGTAGTGACTGTTTCAGTGGTGACTAGTTCAGTAGTGACTGTTTTAGTGGTGACTGATTCAGTAGTGACTGTTTCAGTAGTAAGTGTTTCTGTAGTGAGAGTTTCAGTGGTGACTGTTTCAGTGGTGGCTGTTTCAGTGGTGTTTCAGTAGTGACTGTTTCAGTGGTGTTTTAGTAGTGAGTGTTTCAGTAGTGACTGTTTCAGTAGTGACTGTTTCAGTAGTGTTTCAGTAGTGACTGTTCAGTAGTAAGTGTTTCAGTAGTGAGTGTATCAGTAATGAGTGTTTCAATTAGTGACTGTCAGTAGTGTTTCTGTAGTGAGAGTTTCAGTGGTGACTGGTTCAGTAGTGACTGTTTTAGTGGGGACTGATTCAGTAGTGACTGTTTCAGTAGTAAGTGTTTCTGTAGAGAGAGTTTCAGTGGTGACTGGTTCAGTGGTGACTGGTTCAGTAGTGACTGTTTCAGTGGTGACTAGTTCAGTAGTGACTGTTTTAGTGGTGAGTGTTTTGGCGGTGGCTGTTTCAGTGGTGTTTCAGTAGTGAGTGTTTCAGCAGTGACTGTTTTTGCGGTGGCTGTTTCAGTGGTGTTTCAGTAGTGCATGTTTCAGTGGTGACTGTTTCAGTAGTGAGTGTTTCAGTGGTGACTGTTTCAGCATTGGCTGTTTCAGTGCTGACTGTTTCAGTAGTGACTGTTTCAGTGGTGACTAGTTCAGTAGTGACTGTTTTAGTGGTGACTGGTTCAGTAGTGAGTGCTTCAGTGGTGATTGTTTCAGCAGTGAGTGTTTTGGCGGTGGCTGTTTCAGTGGTGTTTGAGTAGTGCGTGTTTCAGTGGTGACTGTTTCAGTAGTGACTGTTTCAGTGGTGATTGTTTCAGCAGTGAGTGTTTCAGTGGTGACTGTTTCAGTAGTGACTGTTTCAGTGGTGATTGTTTCAGCAGTGAGTGTTTCAGTGGTGACTGTTTCAGTGGTGGCTGTTTCAGTGGTGTTTCAGTAGTGACTGTTTCAGTGGTG
The DNA here is from genome assembly GCA_024036415.1 of Prochilodus magdalenae. Taxonomy (NCBI): domain Eukaryota; kingdom Metazoa; phylum Chordata; class Actinopteri; order Characiformes; family Prochilodontidae; genus Prochilodus; species Prochilodus magdalenae. The sequence goes on from JAMWET010004990.1 coordinate 210,012, forward strand.
TTTTAGTAGTGAGTGTTTCAGTAGTGACTGTTTCAGTAGTGACTGTTTCAGTAGTGTTTCAGTAGTGACTGTTCAGTAGTAAGTGTTTCAGTAGTGAGTGTATCAGTAATGAGTGTTTCAATTAGTGACTGTTTCAGTGGTGACAGCATAAGACAGCAAGCTAGACCTCCTGTCTGTAGCTGCCTGTCACACCTTCATTCCTTTATCCATCACCAACAGTGTTCCTTCATCCGTTCACTGTTTATCCATCCTCATTCTCTACTCTCACTAGCAAACTCCACCGCCACAGTCCTGCAAACCCACCAGCTGAAACCCCTCAGCCGCAGAGTCACCGGGTTCAGATGGAGCGGCCTGTAGCCCCTGAACAGGACACAAACATCGGGATTAAGGTTGGAAAGAGAGAGCGAGTGATGCTCCAGTAATGCAGTGAGAGTAGGTCACATCCCTGAGCAGATGGCCAGGAACACCCCTCCGTATCACCCCGCCCCCGCCGGCTCTGCCACCCTACTAAAGGCATGAATGACGCTAATGCTAGCGCTGCAGCCCACGTCACTGCTGCTCTGCGGAGCGGCTGCTGTAATCCCTTACAACAATGTCTTGCACGGCCCATAGGGACTCGGGTCGTTAAAAATGATGTCAGAGCTGCTGCTAGCGACCGCTAGCTGTGAGCGTATTGATGTCTGTGGGCCATTCGGCCTAAGAGGGCTCTGGGGAATCTACAGCTCCGAGACATGACTGGACATCATGTCTTTAGCTGTTTGACCCAGTTTAATGAGAATTAGTGTAGCGCTTATTCTACAGCAGGCCTAGCACACAGTGCTACAGTTCATTCAGAGCGGGTCGGGTGTGAGGTCGCTTAGATGCTCTTTACAGTGGTGGTGGTGGTGTTGGGAACCAAGGCTCTCTGTGTCTAGAACACACATAGACACTTTACTACAGGTCTCCTGGGTGTTTATATGGAATGCTGAGGATGAAAATCTGGGAAACTTGGAAATACTAAGTTCCTTTGGGGGACTATTTGACCTCACAGCGCCCTGCAGCATGTATCCCTCCACCATGAATGGAGTTTAAGGCTGAGATCTTCTCCACACTATCATAAACAGCGTCTCAGACATCAGGCAGCGTATTCAGAACCACCTCCTGTAGGAACTTCCTGTGAGGGAGCTTTTAGAGGGGGACGTCTGGTTACCTTCACCACCACTGGGAACAGATCCGACTGAGCGTTTCACAGCTAACCATTCGGTTTAAATTTGAATGGTGACTACTAGAGAGACCCTTTACGTGTCTGAATATGCGGTTAAAGAGTTAAGCGCTCTGTGTTTGCGCTGCTCCCTGTGAGCGGGTGGATGGGGATGAGTCAGTGGAGCTGTGAAATGAGTGAATGAAATGACACACAGGAAGCATGTTCAGAAATAAACTCCACAGATGTGAAGACAGGATGTGCTAAAAAACACTTTAGCTAGCGAGACAGCGGCGGAGCGAAATAACAGAAGTGCGGCTTACAGATCCGCACAGATGAGGAATCTTGGTGAGATCAACATCTGCACACCTGCTGACCGTAAAGCTCCACCAGGAGACAAAACGAGGAGGCCTCACCACAGCTAATCTGAGCTCATCTGCTGGTACTGATGTTTGGTTCCACAGGGCTGGTGTATCTGGAGTCTCTTCCAACCTATGACCTGGGAAATAAGACCACCCAGTCAGTCGTTTGGGACTGCCCAGACCAGAAACATGGGACTTAGTAAGCAGTTCAGATTGGCTCCCATTCCTATGTCAAGTGGGGACTTCCTTTATCCATCTGTATAGCTCAGCCCACAGCTCCAGAACTACCTTCGCAAAGGGGTGCCATTTCTTTGTCACAAGCCAGAGCTGCTAGGGCTATATGGAAGCTGAAAGCTAATCACCTGCTCCACCTTAAATGGTGCAGAAGTCCCATTCCAGTGCCTCAAACCACTCATCGAGCTTCCTGTTTGATCATCTCCGTTCCACCTTAAACTTTGGTGTCTCAAGCTTCTTGTTCAAACCCCACCCCCACCACTTCCACCTTAAATGGTGCAGCGGTCACATTCTGGTGCCTCAGGCTTATTGCCCAGTTTCTTGTTAGATCTCGCCAGTTCCACCTTAAATGGCCCAGCAGTCAAATTCAGACACATGCTGGCATCTTAGGCAACAGCTGTAAACATCGGCACCATTTAAGGTGGAACGGGGAAATTCGAATAAGCAGCTGACTTCAGCCTTGTGTGTCTGACTGCGTTTCCCAACCTGGGCCAGTATTACGCACCACCGGCGGCAAAACGTTTCCTGAAAGAGGGATGAAGACCAGCTGTCCTTGGGGAAGACTGCAGGGGAGGTAACTGAAAGTATGCCATGACCACCACTGGCTAATATCCAGGGTGACCACCGTGTGCAGCACGGGCTGGGAGTGACGCAGTAAAGTCCTGGTAGGTGATCACAGGTATCTGGAGCCATGCCGACTGCGGTGCATCCCACAGCTACTGGGGAGGTGCTCAGTTGGGTTCAGTGTGTGGCATCGTCTTGCTGGAAGATCCCATTTGCCCCAGGGGAGGCAACAAGCATGTATTGCCCCTTTTAGCCTCTTATCTTATATACCCACCAAGCCAGCTCACGACACCTTCTCGAGCTTGTGTTGCCGTTTTGAATGTAGGTCATAATCATGTGACTGTAATTCTGCTCTGTGTTTCTTTGGCCGTTTAGCACTAGCTAACACCCGGAGTAGTGTATCTGTAGTGTATCAACAGAGCTGTAATGTTCTAGATAGTTTCTCCTCACTGTGGATGGTGAAGCCTCCTCTTTCACTCGAGAGAGACAGGGTGCTGGTGTTGGGAGCAGCACGGCTCAGCTCGGCTCAGCTCCTGGCGTTCCAGACACTGGTGAATAACGCTGCAGCAGCTATTCTGGTGCTCCGTCTGGAGATCTACAGCTTAATTACACTGTGTTCATTCAGAGGCTTCAACACATTCATCTCCATACAGCCTCCATAAACCCTCACTGCCTGCAGCTCCGCGGACGTTCACCCAGCGAGAGGGGCACACTGAGACCCCTCTGTCTCAGAGAGAGAGAGAGACTGAGAGAGAGAAGTGTGAAAACAGGGTGAGTGGGTGAAAAGCACAGAATGTGAGGGGTGAGGAGTCAACTGACAAAGAAAGAGAGACAGCGAGAGGAAGAAGTGAGAAACTGAGAGTAGCAGAAGTGAAGTGAGAGAACAAAGCGGCCAGTGTGTGTGAGAGAGAGAGAGAGAGAGAGAGAGAGAGAGAGAAAGGGAGATAGAGAGAAAGCAGGGAGAGAGTGAAGAGAGAGGGAAAGGGGCAGAGAGAAGAGAAAAAAGGGGCAGAGAGAAGAAGAGAGAGTGGTAATGAGAAAGAAGGAGATAAAGAGAAATGAATATAGAGAGGTACAGACCGAGGAGTGAACAGCACAGACAGAGGAGTGAACAGTACAGACGGAAGAGTAAACAGTACAGACGGAAGAGTGAACAGTACAGACGGAAGAGTAAACAGTACAGACGGAAGAGTGAACAGTACAGACAGAGAAGTAAACAGTACAGACAGAGAAGTAAACAGTACAGACAGAGAAGTGAACAGTACAGACAGAGGAGTGAACAGTACAGACAGAAGAGTGAACGGTACAGATGGAGGAGTGATAGGTACAGACGGAAGAGTGAACAGTACAGAAGGAGGAGTGATCAGTACAGACAGAGGAGTGAACGGTACAGACAGAGGAGTAAACAGTACAGACAGAGGAATGATCAGTACAGATGGAGGAGTGATAGCTACAGACGGAGGAGTGAACAGTTCAGATGGAGGAGTGATAGGTACAGACGGAAGAGTGAACAGTACAGAAGGAGGAGTGAACGGTACAGAAGGAGGAGTGAACGGTACAGACGGAGGAGTGAACAGTACAGATGGAGGCGTGAACGGTACAGGCTGAGGAGTGATCGGTACAGACAGAGGAGTGAACAGTACAGACAGAGGACTTGAACAGAGGGAGGCAGCAGGATGTAAGTTAGAACAGCAGTAACGGAAGTGACCAACAGGAGGAGTGAACGGTACAGAGGCGGTACAGACGGAGGAGTGAACAGTACAGACAGAGGTGTGAACAGTACAGACAGAGGAGTGAACAGTACAGAGGGAGGCGTGAACGGTACAGACGGAGGAGTGAACAGTACAGAGGGAGGCGTGAACGGTACAGGCTGAGGAGTGATCGGTACAGACAGAGGAGTGAACAGTACAGACAGAGGAGTGAACGGTACAGACAGAGGAGTGAACAGTACAGTTAGAGGAGTGAACAGTACAGACAGAGGAGTGAACAGTACAGATGGAGGCGTGAACGGTACAGGCTGAGGAGTGATCGGTACAGACAGAGGAGTGAACAGTACAGACAGAGGAGTGAACGGTACAGACGGAGGAGTGAACAGTACAGACAGAGGTGTGAACAGTACAGACAGAGGAGTGAACAGTACAGAGGGAGGCGTGAACGGTACAGGCTGAGGAGTGATCGGTGCAGACAGAGGAGTGAACGGTACAGGCTGAGGAGTGAACGGTACAGGCTGAGGAGTGAACGGTGCAGACAGAGGAGTGAACAGCACAGATGGAGGAGTGAACAGTACAGACGGAGGAGTGAACGGTACAGACGGAGGAGTGATCGATACAGACGGAGGAGTGAACAGTACAGACAGAGGAGTGAACAGTACAGACAGAGGAGTGAACAGTACAGACGGAGGAGTGAACAGTACAGACAGAGGAGTGAACAGTACAGACAGAGGAGTGAACAGTACAGACAGAGGAGTGAACAGTACAGACGGAGGAGTGATTGGTACAGACAGAGGAGTGATTGGTACAGACGGAGGAGTGAACAGTACAGACGGAGGAGTGATAAGTACAGACGGAGGAGTGAACAGTACAGACAGAGGAGTGATCGGTACAGACGGAGGAGTGAACAGTACAGACGGAGGAGTGATCGGTACAGACG
>JAMWET010004990.1:220000-260000 GCA_024036415.1 Prochilodus magdalenae
GGACTTGCATGATAAGCAACGACTGATGGTTGAATTGGCCTGACATGAGGGGTCCGTCTCTTCACACCCAGGGAAACACAACAGACCCGTGTGAAATAAAGTGGTGCAACATCTGCAGACGTGAGGAACATCTGGATTACTGGCTTCTAACTGCCTCCAGTAGACCAGGCAACCGAATGGACATTATCTAGAACTGGTTTAGCTTATTCGGGGGAACCAGACAGACCATGTCAGGAAACCCTCTGAGGCCCAGACCACGGCCTCGGCGTGACCCACCTTAATTGGGGCAATGCTGAAGCGGATTTTGCGGCTCGGAGGCGGCTCCTCCTCTACAGGGAGCCCTGCGATCTCCAAGCAGGTGGCCTCAGGCTCGTACGCCTCCTCTTCGTCGTCTTCGTCCCCCAGCTGGCTGCCCCCGGAGTCCTCTCCCGCTGCACTGTACGTGCTGACCTCCAGCAGGGTGGGCCCTACCGACGAAGCCTCCTTCAGGGTGGCCTCTTCACCCCCATCGTCTCTCTTACTGACCCCTACGGAGCAGCAGCCCCGACTCGCCCCACCCACCTCTGCCTCTGTGGGACCAGAGTCTGTCTCTGATGCCTCGCCGTTGACTTCCCTCTGTGGCTCGGCCGGCTGCTCAGCATCTCCAGTCTCCTGCGGGTCACCGGTGGTGCCCTCCGTCTCTCGGCCCTTGCGGGCGCCCGGCTTATGCTCCTGTGCTGGGGCGGGTCGTGCTCTGCCCGTGCTGATGCAGGACAGGCGATGCAGGTTGGAGCGCAGCTCGGCTGCCCGCTCAAAAACGGCGCTGAGCTGGCTGACGGTGGGCGACACGGCCTCGGCCGGGTCAGGCCCATCCAGGGACTCGGTGCTGCCGTTAAAACGGGCAACCACATCCAGGCGCCCGTGCTGGAAGCTGGCGGCCCGCTCCTTCTTCAGAGCGTTCAGGCCACCGTCGCCCTCCTCCTCTTCCTCCTCCTCCTCCTGCTGCTGCTGCTGCTGCTGACGCCGCTCGAAGATCCTCCTGGTCTCCTGCAGCTTGGAGGAGGCACAGCTGCCTACGAAGGAGGAGGAGGTGCTGATGCTGCTGATGGAGGAGGTGCTGATGGAGGAGGTGATGCTGCCCATGGAGCTCGCGCCCTCCGCACCGAGCTTCAGCAGCGCCCCGTGGTCCACGCGCTCGTTCAAGCTGCCGGCGCGGGGCAGCGGGGCGCGTGCGGCTCTGGATGCCGCGGAGGGGGGGTCCGGGCTCGCGCCCATCTGCATGAAGAGGCTCTTGATGCGGTGCACGTTGGAGCCGTAGGCGCGGCCGCTCCCGGCATCGCGCGGATGCAGCGCCGGAGCCCTCGAGGAGGACGACGAGGAGGATGAATCGGTCTTCATCATGGCCCTCTCAGCATCGCCACGCACGCGAACCGAAGCCCTGGCTGACCGCGCGCGCTCCCCCCGCAACCCTGTGCCCACCGTTAATCCCGCGCGCCTCCCCTCAGCCTCATCCTCTGCGCTCCGTGTTCCTCTGCGCTGCGGATTCTGCGCCGCGCTCGCGCAACTCAGTTAGCGCGTCGCCGCTGGGTCCTAGCGCCCGCCGAATTTTTTCACTCTAAAGGGGCAGTCCACCGATACCCCAAAATTCCTTCGAAATTCTTTTCATTCAAGCTTTAAAACGAGCCAAACTGTTTTGATGTGCTAATCTGCTCATCGTAAACCAACCTAACCGACTCGGAATTAATTTCTTTACAGAAATAGTGATGGCAGCCGTAGCCATTTTATTTACTATCAAAACCACTTACATGTGTGTTACAAGTGCTTATATATAATACTAATGATGGTATTGATGATTGATGGTACTAATGATGAGGGACTATTTAGCACACAATACAAAAATACATAAAATATACATAATATATGCCTTTTCTGGGCATTGCCTGCTATAATATTCTTCATTATATGACATTAAACAGATGGTTATGCATATATACTGCATTCATAAATGCTGGCCTTTGTTTTAAAGCGATTTAAACTCGATTTATATAGCTGTTTCCACTATTAGAGCACATTGCCTGCAATTGCAGCGCTCCTCCGCACCTCTAGGGGCAGCAGACCGCAGAGTAAGTGTGTTCGCAGCTGCATGAGCGTAGAAGCAGAAGCCGGGCGAGCACCACATGGAGCGGAGTAGCAGAGTTTAGGAACTTTAGAGACTGTTATAGAAGGTTTATAAGCTATTTGTGCCCGTGTTTAAGTTTGAAAAACTTCTGGAACACCTGGTTTAGCCCACACGGTAAGATTTACATATGTTTAGTGTGAAGTAGGATGCTAAAGCTAGCGTTGTATTCAAATTGTCCATTCCACCTTAAATGGGACGGCAGCTGAGTTGCCGGAATGTAACCGCTGTACCTTTTTAAGGTGGGACGGGTAGTTCGAGTCAATGGACGACGTTAGCCTCGTGGCTGGATATTTGTGGCCGTATATTATCTATGGGTCTGGATTTGGAAAACCAGCAATGATTGACAGACGTTACATAGAACTGTTTATAGTGATGGTAAATGGATCCAGACGTCCACATCTCACAGAAAGTTACCAAATGATATGGTTATGAATATTCTGCCTGATGTCTGAGGCTCTGTTTGTGATAATTCTGGAAAGATTTTAAGTCCGGTCATGGTGGAGGGATACATGCTGCAGGGTGTTATAGGGCAAAATAGTCCCTAAAGAAAGCTTTTTATTATTTTTACTGTCATCAGTGTTCCATAAACAACCCCAGAATTACTTTGGATACGATTCTGGTTCCATTGACTGATTAAAAAACAAGTATGGTTTTTCCTTTTCCTGTATGTATCGTTTTGGAGACGCAAGCTTTTTTCCTGACAGATGAAATATAAAATCTCATAAGACACAGGTTTTTTTAAAAACTGGAACAGGTTCCATATTCGTATTATTAAAGACTTGCCACAGGAAGAAATCATCTGAACATGAAACGTCTGAGCTGTGATATCAGTACAGTCTTTTGGGTCGTATGGTGTAAATTATCTCTTGTAAAGCTTAGTTTGTTTTCAGAACAGAAATATTTCCACATTATGTCCCACACTTTAAATTTAATCCTCCCCAGCCATATTTACAATATTCTCTCTCTCTCTGTCTCCCTCCCCAGTTGTGAACATGAGTTCTTTAGCCCACCAGCTGAAGCGGCTGGCGCTGCCCCAGCATGCTGCAGAAGTGTTTGAGCGGAGAGAAACCACTTCGCTCCTGTTTGAGCCGAAGTACGCGGCCAGTTTGGACAAAGCCAGCTTCTACGCACTGGGTACCGGAGGAGCACACACACACACCTATCTACCTTACAGAATCAGATCATCACACACACACACACACACACACACACCCACCCCTATCTACCTTACAGAATCAGATCATCACACACACACACACACACACACACACACACCCACCCCTATCTACCTTACAGAATCAGATCATCACACACACACACACACCTTACAGAATCAGATCATCACACACACACACACACACACACAAACACACACACACCCCTATCTACCTTACAGAATCAGATCATCACACACACAAACACACACACACACACAGAATCAGATCATTACACACACACACACACACCCCTATCTACCTTACAGAATCAGACACACAGACACTCTTACGATCAGGGGCACATCTGATTCCATAAATGCAGTTGCAGAAACAGCCCTGCCACTCCAGTCAAGTTGTATAGATGCCTTAAAGTCACAATATGATATGTGATGGTGGTGTTGTTGTTGGTGCTGATGGTGGTGGTGGTGTTAAACTGTACATTTCCAGTACAGGATATGAGAATGCTAACATCATTTCCCAGTTTTCATTTGTACTTTTGGTTGAATCGATAATCTCCAGTCACTTTCCTAGAAGTTACGGAGTGAATAAATAAATGTAAATAATGTGCAGCTTTTCTGTAAAGCTGAGCCTGAAATGTCAGCTGTGAAGCTGCATCTCAGTGTTAAATATAACTGATCTTTACCGGCACCTTTCCAGTCTGATCCTGAGTTTCAGCTGCTTGTTGTTGATGCAACTTTTTTCTAGCTATTAGAATGGTCCGTTCCACCTTAAATGGAGCCGCTTTCACTGTTTAAGGTGGAACATAAACTTTAAACCAGAAGTTTTAAACCAGAGTCTCGCTCTGGTATCTGGGTGATGTTGTTAGCATAGTTGAGGCATTAGCATTAGCATGGGTGTTTAATCCCTGCAGCGTCCGCACAGTCACCGTCTGATCTCTTTGCCCATTGTTGGTATACTTGACTGGGAGACTGAGGTGTTCCCAAACAGGAGGTGAGATCAGGGATGATCTTGCGCTTGCCACAGGTTATTAAGCTCTTCCCGGAATGTCTTGGATTGTGTTAAATGGAATGATAGATTCCTGGTATCCCGTTTCACAGGAGATGAAATCAGGGATGACTTTGCGTGTTACAGCTTGCTCTCTTAACTCACCAGTTCATTCAGCTTGGCCAATTAACCCTCCAAGGTCAGCTGACCACGCTAGTTCTCATTAACCTCGTTCTGGAATGTCCGGGATTGTGGAATTGTGGATTCCTGTAATCCCGAAGATGAATTCTAACTGGGTTTATTGAAAGGACTGGACGTTGACGTGCATGTCGTGACTCCCCGTTCAGTGTATTTGGCTCTGAGTTCATGATTGCAGTCCTCCGAGGTGGAATAGAAGGCTGGCACAGTTTGGGCAATCTGGGCATTAACCGGTGAGCTGAACCAGGAGTATTTAAACAGGGAACACCGTTCCGGATTTGGTCCCTCCTGGTTTAAAGCTCAGGGGATCTAAATCTGTGTTTACTTTCCAAGTAGACTCTTGTGCAGACACAACCTACACCCACACAGCGTGCCCTGGGAGTGATTTTCCCATGTCCACAGTATTCCCAAACGAATAAGCGCTGGTTCTTTTGCTTAACACGTGTCTTTGTTCCTGTCTGTGTGGCTCAGGCTGTACGGGGCTGGAGGAGCTCTTAGGGATCGACCCAGTGTTCTTAGAGTTCCAGGAGACGCTCTTCAGCGAGGCGTCTGTAAGTCTGGAGCGAAGCGTGCAATCCAAAGAGGTCAACCAGAAGCTGGACAAGAGCATCTCGCTCTTCCTCACCCGCCTGTCCCCCTACTTCCTGCTCAAACCGGCCCTGAAGTGTCTGGAGTGGCTCATACACAGGTAGGACCTCTGCTCTGCACCTGTAGTACTGATGTGTGTAAATGAGCTTCATGCTGATTGGCTGGTGCTGCATTGCATCTCATTCAGAAAGCACTCCGAGCTGGAGCTGGACGATGTGACGGTATATACCGTGATCATGATAAGTTACCCTGCAGGAGAGGATGCGTCTCTGAGCATGTGGTGTTCAGGATCTGTGCTCTGACCAGCTGCATGTTTTATAATAAGGGGAGCAAAATTAGTCCCGTTTAACTGGTTTAGGTGGAAGACAGTCTCTATGAATATTAACAAAATGTCCAAGATATTATTTAAGAATAGCTAATCCTAAAACTACATTTAATTTTAAAATAAATTATTTTATTTTGTAAATGTAGTGCTGCTATAATTTTTATTGTCTATTCAAAATAATCAGATCAGACATGTATTTAAAAAAAAAATAAATAAATAAATATATATTATTATATATATTATTACTATTATTATTAAAAAAAAAAAAAAATATATATATATATATATTTATTTATTTATTTATTTATTTTTATTTTTTTTAAATGTCTGCAAATGAATGTCATTGATATCTATAGAAGTTCTGTGATGCCGTAAAATAGTTTTTAAAAAATTAAGGGAAAATAATAATTATACTAAATTAAATTTATATTTATAATATTGATACTTTAAAAACATTTCATTTTTTTTCAGACATCTGATTATTTTGAACAGACAATAAAAATTATAGCAGCACTACATTGACAAAATAAAATTATTTATTTTAAAATTAAATGTAGTTTTAGGATTAGGTATTCTTAAATAATATCTTGGACATTTTAATATTCGTAGATACTGTCTTCCAGTATATTCCAGTATATTCCATATAAAATATATATATATTAGTACCTAAAATGTAATAAAAGGAAAAAAAATAAAAACATTTTTAAAGGACGATCTGTTTTTGGTGTATCGCCCAGTTCTGGCTGAAACCCTAGAACTACTTAAGTGTGACTGGGCCGGGCTGAACGACTGTCATCCGAATACGGGGATATATGTAAATGAGTTGGTTTGTGTGACTGCATGTCTCCACCACAGACGGCAGCTCTAAATATTTACAGTGTGTTCCCGTGTGAGTTTTATTATTTAATATTTAATATTTGATCTGATAAGCAGTATGTTTACACTGTGTTGTATATTTAGCGGTTGTAGTGATCCGTAGGGGATCTGGTAGTAGTTGGTAATGGTAACGGACGGATATGGCGAGTGTGTATTTACGTGTTCCCTGGTGTGTTGTGTTCCAGGTTCCACATTCACCTGTATAACCAGGACAGCCTGATCGCATGCGCGTTACCGTATCACGACACCAAACTGTTTGTGCGGGTCGTTCAGCTTCTGAAGATCGATGATCCCACCCACAGATGGCACTGGCTGCACGGACTTCAGGTGATCACTTACATCAGCAGAACTCACAAGCTCCGTATTCGGTCTGTAGGCTTTGAAATTATTTTCTTCCACAGTGTATAAATACACTGACTGGCCACTTTATTAGAAACACCCACCTTGTGCTTCTCTAACTGGCCACTTTATTAGAAACACCCGCCTTGTGCTTCCACTGACTGGCCACTTTATTAGAAACACCCTCCTTGTGCTTCTCTAACTGGCCACTTTATTAGAAACACCCGCCTTGTGCTTCCACTGACTGGCCACTTTATTAGAAACACCCACCTTGTGCTTCCACTGACTGGCCACTTTATTAGAAACACCCTCCTTGTGCTTCCACTAGCTGGCCACTTTATTAGAAACACCCTCCTTGTGCTTCTCTAACTGGCCACTTTATTAGAAACACCCACCTTGTGCTTCCACTGACTGGCCACTTTATTAGAAACACCCTCCTTGTGCTTCTCTAACTGGCCACTTTATTAGAAACACCCACCTTGTGCTTCCACTGACTGGCCACTTTATTAGAAACACCCTCCTTGTGCTTCCACTAGCTGGCCACTTTATTAGAAACACCCTCCTTGTGCTTCTCTAACTGGCCACTTTATTAGAAACACCCACCTTGTGCTTCCACTGACTGGCCACTTTATTAGAAACACCTGCATTGAGCTTCCACTGACTGGCCACTTTATTAGAAACACCCGCCTTGAGCTTCCACTAACTGGCCACTTTATTGGAAACACCCTCCTTGTGCTTCTCTAACTGGCCACTTTATTAGAAACACCCTCCTTGTGCTTCTCTAACTGGCCACTTTATTAGAAACACCTTCTTTGTGCTTCTCTGACTTGCCACTTTATTAGAAACACCCACCTTGTGCTTTCTTCTCTCTGGCCACTTTATTAGAAACACCCGCCTTGTGCTTCCACTAACTGGCCACTTTATTAGAAACACCCTCCTTGTGCTTCCACTGACTGGCCACTTTATTAGAAACACCCATGTTGTGCTTCCACTGACTGGCCACTTTATTAGAAACACCCGCCTTGTGCTTCCACTGACTGGCCACTTTATTAGAAACACCCACCTTGTGATTCCACTGACTGGCCACTTTATTAGAAACACCCGCCTTGTGCTTCCACTGACTGGCCACTTTATTAGAAACACCCACCTTGTGCTTCCACTGACTGGCCACTTTATTAGAAACACCCTCCTTGTGCTTCCACTGACTGGCCACTTTATTAGAAACACCCTCCTTGTGCTTCTCTAACTGGCCACTTTATTAGAAACACCCACGTTGTGCTTCCACTGACTGGCCATTTTATTAGAAACACCCACCTTGTGCTTCCACTGACTGGCCACTTTATTAGAAACACCTACCATGTGCCTCCACTAACTGGCCACTTTATTAGAAACACCCACCTTGTGCTTCCACTGACTGGCCACTTTATTAGAAACACCCACCTTGTGCTTCCACTGACTGGCCACTTTATTAGAAACACCCACCTTGTGCTTCCACTGACTGGCCACTTTATTAGAAACACCCACCTTGTGCTTCCACTGACTGGCCACTTTATTAGAAACACCTGCCTTGAGCTTCCGCCACTTTTATTGCTTCCACCTGACTGGCCATTTTATTAGAAACACCCACGTTGTGCTTCCACTGACTGGCCACTTTATTAGAAACAAACTGACTGGCCACCCACCTTGTGCTTCCTCTGACTGGCCACTTTATTAGAAAACTCCTCCTTGTGCTTCACCCACGTTGTAGTTCCACTGACTGGCCACTTTATTAGAAACACCCACCTTGTGCTTCTCTAACTGGCCACTTTATTAGAAACACCCACGTTGTAGTTCCACTGACTGGCCACTTTATTAGAAACACCCACCTTGTGCTTCTCTAACTGGCCACTTTATTAGAAACACCCACGTTGTGGTTCCACTGACTGGCCACTTTATTAGAAACACCCGCCTTGTGCTTCTCTAACTGGCCATTTTATTAGAAACACCCACGTTGTGCTTCCACTGACTGGCCACTTTATTAGAAACACCCACGTTGTAGTTCCACTGACTGGCCACTTTATTAGAAACACCCACCTTGTGCTTCTCTAACTGGCCACTTTATTAGAAACACCCACGTTGTGGTTCCACTGACTGGCCACTTTATTAGAAACACCTGCCTTGTGCTTCCACTGACTGGCCACTTCATCAAACCCCTGCATGTAGCTTGATTGTTGAACATGTGGCTCTTTGATGTCTCCATAGAAACCCGGAGTTCCTTTGGCCAGGAGCACTCTGCTGACCCACTGCTATAAAGATCTGGGCTTCATGGACTTCATCTGCACCATGGTGACCAAGTCAGTGAGGGTAAGCCATCTTCACCTGGATTTCCATTGCTTGTGTTTTACCTGTTGTGGGAACCTGATTAACGACGCTGGATGTTCTCGCAGGCCTATTCGGGGTGCGTCCATGACGGCCAGTGTGCGCAGCTGCGGGTCATTTTTTCCTTCTACGCCGCCGCCATCGTTCCTGCTGTGGAGGCCGTGGAGAAGGTCACGGATTCAATCGTAGCCAAACTGCTCCCATATGTGCAGCTGGTAAGACCTGATCTGGAGAGCCAACACATACGAGTTTCACCTAGTCAAGTAACCTGGACTCATCATATCCCACCGGTCTGTTTTCCCCTAGGTGTGTTAATGAATGCGTTCATTTGTGTCCACCTATTCAGCACAGCAGTTTAGCCCCGCCCACTCACATTGAAGCTATAAGGAGCGTTACACCCTGATTGGGTAGCCAGTTTAAACAAGATCATTCATAATCATGTCATGTTAAATTAATCCTGATTGTTTTTTTGGGGGGGGTCGGAAACGAAATGCTACTGCATTAAAAAAGAAAACAGCCGGAGATGACACAAGACCGTGGGGTCATTCAGGGGTCAAAGAATTGTTCGCACTGGTGCTGAATGGAACCAGACGTCCTTGGTTAAAGGATTATGAGCATGCTCCTGATGTCTGAGACGCTGTCTATGATGGTTTGAGCCTTAAGCTCCGTGCATGGTGGAGGGATACATGCTGCATGGTGCTGTGAGGCAAAAAAATAGTCCTCCCTAAGATTTTCCCATCATCACCATTCCATATTACGTGTAGGTCAGATAGTAAATGAAGTGTCTGTGTGTGTAGACATGAAGACCTGGTTCCCATCACCACCACCAACGTGGAACCGGTTCCGTTCCTGCCTGTGCGTCATATTTTGACCCGTTAGATGCATTTCCGTACGTTTGGAAACCAAAGAACAGGAGGTTCTTCAGCATGAACACTGACGACGTCTGTGCCGTACAAGGAGTTGAGCAAAGAGAAGGTGACAGTGGCGCCCTCCAGTGGTCTGCTGGAGAACCTCCTCTATTATTTTCAATAGTTAATCCGTACTTACTTTCTGAATACAACAGCACATACCCTCGCAGGTAACCTAAACGCGCCGCCAGCTTGGTACCAGTGCTACTGGTTCCCTGGATAGCACCGAGGTTCTAAGAAGCCTGAATGGAATGAGTCCGAGCCCCCGGGTTCTTTGGGTTGTACCTGGCTGTGGAAAGGATTCGGGTCTTACAGACTGAACCGCCGGTGGTGAGATGTTGTGGTCTGTGTTTTTCCCAGGGTCTGAAATCGGAGCTGTTGGACTACAAGGCCGCCACCTACATGATCGTGTCTCAGCTGGCGGTGAAGGTGGTGATGCAGCCGGAGCTGGTGGACACTCTGGCTGTCCAGGTGAGCAGGTCGTTGGCCAGAGGTCCGGCGCTGACGTCTGAGGGCCTGTCCTGCCTCATCGTCCTCCTGCAGAACCAGAAGGAAGGAGTCGTAGGACCAAAGTGAGTCCCTGTCTCAGACCTGTCGGGAGGGCTGCTGATGATTGATGTTTATCGGACACTCGTCTGCTTTATCGTTGCTAATCGACTCTTTCCTCCTCCCAGGCCGTTCGGGTATCTGTGCGCGGTGCCCTCTTTGGTGCCCTCCCTGCAGGCCATAGCAGCATCCTACGACATCAGTCCGGTACTGCGCTACCTCCTGCCGCATCTCATTCCCGCCGCCATCACACAGAAGGGTAACTGACCTCCAGTAACTGACCTCTTTCCTGTAAACGGTAAAATGCTTAGTTTGGGTGGAGACACATTTGACCCTGTGTTCACACTAGCAAGCAACGAGTCGCTCATGTCACCCTCATGCTCAAGTGTGTCTCTTGTGGGTGTGTTCAAGACCGCTCGTGTTTTCGGAAAGCTAGCTAGACGAGCCACTTTTTATGGAAACCTAACTGATTGCTTTTGTCGCTAGCTTTGTTGGCCGGTTAGCATGCTGGCTAACCTAGCTATCAAGTGACCTAACTCCCCAGAGACTCCAACAGAACCCGGTAGCTTCGCCCACACTTTGTTTTTCTACTAACGTATATGTACAATAATGGTGCAGTGGATAACACCACCATGCCTGCCAGGGAGCTACCAGCCCACGTGGGAGGCTGGGGTGCGATTCCCGGTCTGGGTGGTGACTGTGCTGTGCTATGCCACTCCTAACAGAACCTTGGATATATTTGGAATATGTTTACTCAATATACAACCATCATGTGACATCAGTGAGATCCTGCTGGTGTGGGTTTCCTCCCATTCAGTAATACACACGCTAGCGGTTTGAGTGCAGACAGCTCCCCCTTGTGGAGAACATTCAGGCTGCTCTTTTAATCCAGTGTAAGCCAGTAATGGTGAGAACCCTGCTGTAAACGGGTCACTGCCAGGCAGCCGCTGACGTATCGCTCTGTGTCTGCAGTGGGTCCGGAAAGCGGAGACAGCGCCCTGCACGGCCAGCTGCTGGAGTCGGCCCTCCAGGTGCTTCCTCTGACCAATGGCCTGGAGAACACAGCTGCAAGGTGAACGCTGTTCTCTCTACTCCCTGTTATGAGCACACACGTATTCCATATTCCACGCTTCCGCCTGTTCCTCCAGAGCTGGTGGAGTATTGCATGTTTCTCTGGTTTGGTGTTTGCAGGCTCCTGCTGGAGGAATACGTGTCCTGTGGTACAGAGCTTTCCCCTGACGGGATCGTCTCCCTCAATCAGAAGATACAGCCAGTCGTCAGACTCTTCGAGCACAAGTGAGTTTCGCTAGGGCCGTGTTTTAAAGGGCCCATGTGCTATCCTACCAGGATTATACAGCCTGTTTCTGCTACTGTGCCTTTAAGACATGACCTCTTTTCTGATTTGTGTTGTGCCGCATTATAACTCCAGTGTGAATAGGTGAAGCTAAACCACTGTACTATGTTTAGCTCCTCTCCATTGTTGATCCTTGGTGTTTGTGACATCACAAAACAATGGTTTTTAATTTTTTTTATTATTATTTTTTTTTAATTATTATTTTTGCAGCACCGTGTGTGTAAATATGGAGTTAAAGGCTCTTGCATTATGAAATTATCATTATTTACAGTCTACTGTGTTGCGTTGAGACTGAGAGCTTGACTTTCTGAGATATGGTACCTTTAAAGTTGGTGTAGAGCTCTGACCCCGGAGCTCTGACCCCGGAGCTCTGACCCCGGAGCTCTGACCCCGGAGCTCTGACCCCGGAGCTCTGACCCCGGAGCGCTAACCCCGGAGCGCTAACCCCGGAGCTCTAACCCCGGTCTGTTGTGCTGTAGGTACCCTGGAGCACTGGATGCTGTTCTGGAGGCTCGTGTTGGTGAGCTGACCACAGATGAGCAGAAGAACCTCCTGCACCAGTTCCTCTCTCTCACCATGAGCTGCGGCAAATACCAGGTGAGGTTTACGGTTTAGGGTCCTGTTACAGTTTACGGTGGCCCGTCTACACGCCCTGGGGTGTTCCCACGGTCGCGTCCCCAGTCTTGTGCGAAGCCAGCTTGTATGTTAAGTTGGATCGATGGTGTGGTTGTTTATGCTCGACGTTCTCAGCATGGTGACTGGTTCCTGTGTGTGTTTAGGTTCTGGCAGATTCTGACACCTCACTGATGCTCAGTCTTAACCACCCGGTGTCCTCCGTGAGGAACATGGCCCTGGACCACCTGAAAAACATTCTGGCCTCAGGACAGGTATGGAATCACGCCTGCTGTAGCTCATTCAAACCCCGGTCTTGCTGAATGTACGGCATGTCAGGAATGCTTATTGAACGCTGTGCTGGAGAGGTAGATACTCTGCGCTCTGGCCGGGTCAGGAGCGCAGCCCTCCGGCCGCTCTGGCCGGGTCAGGGGCGCAGCCCTCCGGCCGCTCTGGCCGGGTCAGGAGCGCAGCCCTCCGGCCGCTCTGGCCGGGTCAGGAGCGCAGCCCTCCGGCCGCTCTGGCCGGGTCAGGAGCGCAGCCCTCCGGCCGCTCTGGCCGGCTCAGGAGCGCAGCCCTCCGGCCGCTCTGGCCGGCTCAGGAGTGCAGCCCTCCAGCCGCTCTGGCCAGCTCAGGAGCGCAGCCCTCTGGCCGCTCTGGCCGGCTCAGGAACACTTCAAGGCTGGATTACAAAGCTCCTGAAAGGGATGCGATCTTCCCTCGTTGGAACAGCACAGTGTTCTACTTCCGGGGGAAGATAACAGGAAGTCTATGCAGTGCGGCGACTCCGAGATGTATTGTTCGAGCTCCTTTGATGTATGTTGTATGTGACGTTGTCGACCTGAGAGAGTTTAAATTGTGTGCTTCTGATTGGAGATGGAGCTACTTGCTCTTGCTGCCATTATTTGCGTGTGCGCTTGAGAAGCGTGCGTGTGCCTGTACTGCTCGTGTACCAGCGATCCAGTGACGGTTCAGTGTAATTAGATTACTCCTCCAGACAGTGTTTATCATGGAGAATCTAAACCTGTTTAAGCTGCTGTTTTAAATTAAACGTGATGAATTGTGTGTCTCTGTGTGTGTCTCTGTGTGTGTCTCTGTGTGTGTCTCTGTGTGTGTCTGTGTGTGTCTCTGTGTGTGTCTCTGTGTGTCTCTTTGTGCGTGCAGGAGGGGTTTGACGAGGCCTTCCTGAAGGACGCTCTGCTGGAGAGGGTGAAGGATGATGCTCCTGAGGTGGTCCTGTCGGCGCTCTCAGCCCTGCAGGTGCGCGTCTTTCCCAGTTTTTGTTTTCAGCCAGCTGGAACAGAACCGGGTTATTTATTTTTATTATATCCAGTTTTTAATCTCTGGGCTGTAAACCGTGAGCCGTTCAGAGCGGGTTTGGCGTGAGATGGTTCAGATGTTCTGTACAGAGGTGGTGATGGGAACCAGGGTTCTCCATGTCCCAGATGGGGCGTCCGGGGTCCTTCCTGGGTGGAGACACGCAGTCCGGCTGAATGGAGATGCTAAATTGACCCCTGGCGTGAATGAGTGTGTGTCTGCCCTGTGATGGACTGGGGCCTGTACATGGTCCACCCCCTGTGACCCAGAAGGATGAAGGAGCTCAGAAGATGAGTGGATGTTGGGGATGGGGAAATGATGGGAAGTCCTCACACTGCCTTGCATGTGTCCCGACCCTGTGGACTTTAGGGAATGGACCTAGTAGCTTTCTGTGAGGGAGCTTTTAGAGGGGACGTCTGGTTCCATTCACCACTACTGTGAACGTCTCTGACACCGAACCACTCTGAATGACCTTTGTTGGCGTCCTAGCGCTTTCTAGTCCCAGTAAATCGGTTTAGAATCGGACTGAGGACACTTCTGATGGTACCTTCTTCAGCCCTTGATCTGTTCATCACTGATGACATGCTGTTTCTGATTATGGGTGACCAGCTGTATGCTGACCGGATGGATCCAGAGGACACGGTTTCCAGTTTGGTTTCCCTCCTGAACCGGATCAAACCATTAGACTCGGCTCGCTGGTGCGTTTTTGATGTTTTGTTTTTTTGTATCTAATTTTAAAGTTTAGCTTCGATGCAGGAAATGTGGAAAATATGATCCTTGGTTGCTGTTATGACAAATTATGGTCCAGTACACTTCACTGGGCATGTGGCGAATATCATCAGTGACTATAAGCTCCATAAGCTCACCGGACAAAAAATTAGTCACCCTGCGTATTTAAGGTGGTACTACCTTTAGGCTCCTGCAGATGGCGCTGCACGAGGATGTAAGTACCTGCGGGGTGTGAGTGATGGGATCCATAGATTGGGAGGAGGTGCTACAGTGCAGGGAGTGTCTCGTTCCATGTGTGGAAAATGGCTCCAGAGCAGATGTTAATGATTGGCTAAAAGGAGGGACTGCATGTGGGCGTGGCCAAAGACCATAGTGCGAAGGAAGTAGCTGAATCTGCAGGTGTATGGGAGCGTACGGTCATACGGGTCTACCAGCAGTGGATACAATCCCAGTTATCACAGTGTTATCACATACCCACTGATTGGTTAAGCTAGAGGGACGGGTGCCCTCTGCTGGATGAAATGGGTAACTACACCCTCTTTACTGTCCCGTCTATGCAGTCTGTAAACAATGTTTTCCCCGCAGGTGGGCAGTGTTGAAGGAGGCAGTCCGAGCGTTGGATGACCCACGCCTCAGTGAGCTCAATGCTGACCTGAGAGCCCGGATCAGCCGGGAGCTGCTGCCCTTTCTGTTGGTGACCAGTGCGGAGTCCGCAGAGCAGCAGCTGGCGCTGTGTGTGTCTGAGACGTGCCTGCTGACCAAACATCCTCTCACACAAGGCTGGACTATGGGTAGGAACATACGCCCACACTGATGTAGAACCTCTCAGCTACATCTGCAGTCCATCTGGTTCTCTGTGTACTGTATTACCCTGTTCTTCAATGGTCAGGACCCCCACAGGACCCCCACAGAGCAGGTATGATGTGGGGGGTGGATCATTCTCAACACTGCAGTGACACTGACGTGGTGGTGGTGTGTTAGTGTGGGTGTGGTGCTGGTGTCAGACACAGCAGTGCTGCTGGACTAAGAGTCGTCCACAACCAGAACTATCCAGCCAGCAGCGTCCTGTGGGGCAGCGTCCCTGTGGGGCAGCGTCCTGTGGGGCAGCGTCCTGTGGGCAGCGTCCCTGTGGGGCAGCGTTCCTGTGGGGCAGCGTTCCTGTGGGGCAGCGTTCCTGTGGGGCAGCGTTCCTGTGGGGCAGCGTCCTGTGGGGCAGCGTCCTGTGGGGCAGCGTCCTGTGACCACTGATGAAGGACTAGAGGATGACCAACGCTGCACTGTGCAGCAGCAGATGAGCTATCGTCTCTGACTGTCCATCTACAAGGTGGACCAGCAAGGTAGGAGTGTCTAATAGAGTGGACAGTGAGTGGACACAGTGTCTAAACACTCCAGCAGCACTGCTGTGTCTGATCCACTCACACCAGCACCACCCACACTAACACACCACCACCACGTCAGTGTCATTGCAGTGCTGAGAATGATTCACCACCCACATCATACCTGCTCTGTGGGGGTCCTGTGGGGGTCCTGACCATTGAAGAACAAGGTAATACAGTACACAGAGAAACAGATGGTGTAGGTTATGTGTAGTGTATAAAGGGGTGAGGAGGGGGGATTAGGGTTATGTCTGTTTATAATAATTAATGCTATTTAAATAAATATTTTTCTTGGTTTAAATAAGTGTTGGAAATGTACCGAGGCCTGCTGGGCTTCACAGTCAGGCTCAGTGTTCAGTAGTGTGTTGAGCTTCTCTGTCTGTGTTGTTTGTCCACAGTGCTGAAGGATGTTCTGCAGAAAACCCCCCCTGCTGATGTTGTGGCCGTGACCAGCCAGGTGCTCCTCAGCACTCTGACCAAAAACCTGTCCAGCATGGAGCCGGCGGACAAACGCAGCACAGTAGGAAGCATACCTGTAACTCTCTGGGGGTCCGAGTTTTAGTGTTTCTCCTGTTACACTGACCTTGTGTGTGTGTGTGTGTCTGTGTGTGTGTGTGTGTGTGTGTGTGTGTCTGTGTCCAGATTGAGAGTGTGTGCACGCTGCTGAGCCGGCAGGGCACCGGGGTCCGCCAGAGGGCTGCGTTCGTGGTGCTGAGTCATGTTCTACTCCAGAGTCTGGACTCTCTCACTGAGACTCAACATCTCCACACGGCTCAGACGCTCTACAGCCTGCTGGAACCTGCCCTGAAGAAGCTGGACACAGCACAGGTCACTACACTTATGTATACCGCATGAAGTTTTTCAAAATTGCACCATAATTAAACATTTGAAATGTAAACAGAGGCGTTCAGAGTGGGTTCTGTATGAGACAGAGAGAGAGACTTGGAGTCAGAACTTCACAGTGGTGGTGAAGGTAACCAGACGTCCCCCTCTAAAGTCTTCTTCACAGGAAGCTCCTACATGAGGTGGTTCTGAATACGCTGCCTGATGTCTGAGACGCTGTTTATGATAGTGTGGAGAAGATCTCAGCCTTAAACTCCATTCATGGTGGAGGGATACATGCTGCAGGGCGCTGTGAGGTCAAATAGTCCCCCATAGAAACTTAGTATTTCCAGGTTTTCCAGATTTTCATCATCAACATTCCATATAAACATCCAGAAGACACGTGTAGGTCCACTGGTGGGTTAGATAAGGTGTCTAAGGTGCCGTTGTAGACATGGTGAAGTTTGAATAGTTGGTGGAATTGGCCAGCGTTCGATTCAGCCGAATGAGAATCTGTTTACGGGTGCTATGTACCGTTCCTGCGGTTGTCTGGTTCTGTGATGAAGGAGTACTGATGACCTGTGTATGTTAAACCTCTCCAGATGTGTGAAGGTCAGGACGTGGCGTTCCTGCCTGTGTACGAGGTGCTTGGAGACTTCCTGTCCAAACTCCACACCGGACAGAACGTAGAGAGGGAGCACGGCCTCCTCCTCCTCGCTCTCCTCCGGCTCTTCATCGTCGCTCTCAAATGCCCGGAGTCCTCGTTTAAAGGTAACCGCGGCCGTGTGCCGAACGGGACGGATGTGGTTATGGATCGGTAGTGACGTTCCGAAGTTCCAGCGCGATGTTTCTAAGTGGGTGTATTTGCTGTTCAGGTGATCGCTGGTGGAACCCGGAGAAGCTGGACACGAGTACATGCTGCTACCTGCAGCTGCTGTGCCGCGTGTTTGATGTGGTGGTGTCGGGGGCCGGTCAGGGGCCGCTGGCCTCCTGCTTTAGGGCCCTCATGCAGCTCCTTTTACAGGTATTCCTGAGCTGCTTACCTGCGGACACACCGATATGAGAACTGTGGACTGATGCTGAAGTCTGATAAGGGATATCCGTATGTACACTGATTACGAGGGGGTGGTCCCTCAGGGGACGGACGTGGGAATGCCCACACATGCATAAGGTGAGGTGTTATCTTGTGAGCGAGACCGAACACTAGTCAGCGTCCTCATGGCAAGGAGACGTAAGTTTTCTGAGCTGGAACGAGGCATGATGGTGGAATGCCTGGATTGGGCCATGGTGGGTGAACGTGCCGGCCACACCATTTGTCGGAATTCTCCATAGCGCTCCTCTAACCAGTTCTGGATGCCTTGGGCCCGATGGCACAGTGCATTATCCTCCTGGCATATCACCGTGGGGGTCCATGAAGTCAATGAAGGGCTGCAAATGGTCTACAGGAACCAACCCCAGCCCCCCAGTAGAACATCTCCCACACCAGTATGGAACCACCATCAACGCTCCATGGCTTCATGAAGTCTGCACCACACATGAACCCTACCATTCAACCGGTACCATGACTCCTCAGTGACCACGCCACATGTTGCCAGTCCTCTAGGCTCCTCAGCCTCACAGGTGAGGCACTGTGTCCAGTGTGGAGGTGTTAACCGGCACTCTGGTGGGTCTTCTGCTCCCATACGCAGTCGCTGCACCTGCGGGATATGCGTGTGGGGCTCCTGCATTGTGGAGTGTGGATGCGGTTTCTGCCAGAGTCGCTTGTCTGGTCACATGGACAGTTCTACCCAGACCCACCGGTCGTTAAGCGCCCGTGTGCAGCCACCTCGCTGTGTACTGTGGGTGATGATGCTTTCGAGGATGTTCTCCCTCTGGTGCTACCGGGCACTGGATCGAGGAATGTTAAATTCCCGCACAACTTTGAAAAGTTTACCATCCGTCTGGCACATCATGCCTCACGTCATCATGCCCTGAACACACTGGCCACTGCCTGAGCACACTGGCCAGTCTTCAACTGCACTCACAAGATAACACCTCACAGCTTGCTCAGGTGTGGGCGTTCCCATGCAGTCCCCTGAGGTAACACCCCTCCATAACCAATTCACATGCTGATAGCACACGGCTTGAAGCACGTATCTGTCCATGCTGATGGTTCTAACCTCATTAGCATGTACGATAGATCAGCAGTGATGGTGATACAGTAGCTGGACACAGTCGTGTGCTAGAACCCTCACGGCCGGTGCTGATCTGCTGTCTGTGTGGGTTTTCAGGAGCACCTGAGTGACCCGGAGCATCTCTTCAAGTTCCTGTCCCTGCTGTGGGGTTACAGCAGTAATCTGGGTGACCAGCTGGAGGTCCGCGTGTCTGCGCTGCTACAGACCCGTGCTCTGTACGTGGCCAAGGCCCTGCTGACCAACGTCCCTGCCAAGACGCTCAGCCGTCTGGCCTCCGCCTCCTCGCCGGGTACAGCAACACATTTCAGCATCCGGTTGAATTAGCAGGGGGGGTTGTTTGTAAAGCAGACCTGTAACAGCAAAGTCACTTCCTTACTCTCTCCTCCTTCAGTGGTGCCGTCCCTGCTGGCGTGTCTGAGCTGCGGGGTGGGGGAAGTGAGGAGAGCCGCGCTGGCCGTGTTACAGACCCTCGCCGGAGTCACCTCCTCTCCGTACAGCCCTCTGATGGAGAGGCTGCTCAGTGCAGCAGAGGAGCTGATCGCTGACCCCACGTACCTGAGCCAGGTGACACGCCGTCATCAACTTACGTTTACCTAAAGCTACAAATACCGTATAGCCGGTTCATGCTGCAGTTATGGTGAAGACTCCATGATTGACAGTGTGACGGAGAGTGTAGATTGATCTCGCGCTGCATGTGACGGCGCAGTACCAGAGTTAGCCACGGCATTATCGTAGTACCAGTAATGGTCAGAATCCACAGGTCCAGGTCCGGCACAGGTCCAGGTCCGGCAGTGTTGGCTGAGTGTATGGCTCCATGTGTGTTGAGGGTGTGTGTTTGTGCACGCAGGCTCTGTCCAGGCTGTACGAGGAGGCTGCGAGTGTCCCTGTGAAGGGCAGAAACAAGCTCCTGCTGGCTGTGGAGCAGCTCCTGCAGTGTGTTCAGGCTCTTGACTGTCCCTGCCACATGGCCAAAGTGCTACTGCGAGCGCTGAGGAACGTTAACGGAGAGGTGAGGCGCACTCTCACACACTCACACTCTCTAGCTGTGGAGAAGCTGAGCTAATCGGATCCCATCGTTGATAAGTGATCGATACTCATGCTTTAGGAAGTTCACAAGGACAAGGCAGCTGGAGGTACTGTCAATCAATTACTGCAATGTTAAGTTTGGTGGATGGTGGGTCATTGAGTTAGGCCAGGGTCATTGGGTCAGGGTTTTTTAAGCCAGGGTCACTATTATAAAATATTATGTCAGGGTTGTGAACATTTAAAAAAAAAAAAAAAAAATGCTTTGCATGATGCTGCAATTTAGGACACGCCCACCAGTAAATCATCATGTGCAGCAGGGGGCGGCAGCAGGCGGTTTTATTGCTTGTGGTGTTCATGCAGGGTAACGGGCAGTAAGCCGTTTACCAGTTATTAAGAATTGATGCATTCACAAAAATGGACCTTAGAATAAAATACTGCTGGGCAAATTACGGAACTGACTGTTGTTGTTGTTGTTGTTGTTGTTGTTGTTGTTGTCGTTGTCGTTGTCATCATCCAAAGTCTCAGGACCATGTTTCATGTTTTACTCCACCGTGCGATGTGGCTAACGTCCAATAACCATGTAAAATGACATCACTGCTGTCTAAACAAAATGTTGTATCCCCAAAATAATGCTTTAGAGGAGGGATATATTTTTTATAATGAAATGTACACAGAATGTAAACAACAGCGTTTTCTAATAACGACAAAAACTGAACAACCCCCAAAAGTGTGTGCATCATGGAAAGAGAGGAAACCCACACCAGCAGGAGCTCACAGTTCAACACTCTGTCTCTCTCTCTGTCCCTCTCTCCCCCCTCCAGTCGGTGTTGTCTTCTCTCCTCCCTGCGGTGGAGCGTCTGTTGGAGCAGGTTGCTCCGGACACGCAGGTCTTCCTGCCGGACGAGGCTCTCTTCCTGCAGCTGTTGCTGGGGAAGTATAACGAGGCTTCTGCAGCGCTGCTGTCTCGCGACTCTCGCAGCCTGGACCTCTTCATCAGAGCTCTGCGCACCTCCTCCCATCCCTACCCCCACATCCCCAGTTTCCAGATCATCACCCTGGAGCAGGTGAGCTCACTTACCTGCCGGTTCAGCCTCCCTGTTGTACCCGCGGACCTCTGGAGTACATCTCAGTTGAATATTGGTTTGGTTTTCCTGAAATTTGGACTCTAAGTATAATGACGTATGATTAATAACCATTCCAGTTCTAACGAGTCGATGTGTCTCCTCTCTCCGCAGATCACTAAGCCCTTCTTTACGGCTCTGGGTGACGAGAAGACCCAGCAGAGGATTCTGGGAGTGTTGTTTGACCTGCTGGTGGACTGCAAAAACCCAGCCTGCTCCCAAACCATCAACAGTGTCTTCAAAGGGGTGAGTGGCCAGCTCTTCAAGACCCCTCAGATGAAGCACATGGTCGTTGTCTGTGAAGAGCTGAACCCTGTTGGTTGACTGTGTCTGTTGTAGATCGCTGTGGATGCTGAGCTGGTGGCCAACGAGCTGAGTCCCGTGGACAAGCCCAAAGTGACAGCAAGCGTACAGCAGACCCGCAGGAGCAAAGCGCAGCCCAAGTAAGGGGTCCACGCCGATGCTGGCCGGTCAGAGCGATGTTTATAGGGCTGCAGCAACACGTTAACATCTGGTTTTCCTCCCAAAGGAAAGCGCAGGACGTCCCGCCAGAGGAGACTGTGGTGTCCTGGCCGAGGGTCACCATGATCCTGGAGCTCCTGCAGCACAAGAAGAAGCTGAAGAGGCCTCAGATGTTGGTGCCGGCGCTTTTCAGCCTTCTCTCCAGGTATGAGGCAGGCTGGGGTCTCCAGCCCACCTCCTGGAGATGCACCCTCCTGTGGAGCCTAGTATCGGCCTCAGTTTACCACACCCCTGCTTAAGATACTCCGCCTCCTGTCACATTCCTGATTGACTGGATCACATGTAGTGGAGTTAAGGGGTGGAGCAGCTTAATGGAAACTTTGGAAAGTAGCTTTGTAAAAAAGCAGCGCCTATAAAACTAATTTTAAATTAAATTATATCTTTAAAAAAATTAAGTGTAGAGTACAGCACAGCTCCGAGCTCGTAGGTATGGAAGCTTCTGTCATACAGGAGAAAATAAGATCTACTATATCCACAGTTTCTATTTTTTTCTGATTCTGGCTGCAGTATATAAAAAATATAATTTAAAAAATAGTTTTTAAATTTTATATATTTATCTTAAAAATAATGACTTATTTTCTTGAATAATTTATATTTTTTGCATAATTTTATTAAATTATTTTCTTGAATAATTGACTTAATATATTTATTATATATTTATATATATATATATATAATATTATTATTTTTAATAATAATTAATTTTTATTATAAAAATTAATTAGTTATTTTCACAGGATTTTTACTTATTAGCTTAAACATTTAAGTTGCTACATTAAAGCAACCAGCAAAAGCAATTTTTTTTTTTTTTTTTTTTTTTTTGTAGGATAACGTCACTTTTGGAGAAATATTTCAATATACTGTATAAAGTCTGTCATAATTACAACCAGTCAGGCAAATATCTTATTCAGCCACAAGTAAACACGTTAAGACGAAACTTTGGTTTGCTTGTTTGGGTCGAAACAGGCTAGTGTGTGTAAAACACGAGTGCACAGTTCTGAAGACCCAGCGAGAGAGGAGCCGGATATGTACTGGTCAGAGTTGGTTTCGATTCATCAGTCAGGTCAAGCCAAGCGTTCCTTCTCAGGGTTCTTCTCCACACGTTAGCCACACGCTGCTTCACCGCTTGCTGTTTTCTGTGTTGCAGGTGTTTGGAGGCGTCAGCAGGGCAGGAGAACATGGAGTACACCAAGCAGCTCCTCCTCAGCGTTCTCCTCAACGTGTGCCAGAAGCTCTCGCCGCAGGGAGGACCCATCAGCAAAGGTGAACAGCTTCACTGTCGCCACGCGGGTCACAGACGCTACCTGTACCCTCAGGGGAGATCCCCCAAACTGTAATCCAGAGACAGGCCCCACGCTCCTCTGTGTGTGGTTTATTCATCCCTCGCTCCTCCCGTAGACTCCTATTCATAACATAAGCTGTGCAAACGTCCCGCCTCTCCCCCAGGAAATCCACGCTTCCGGTTCTTACGGTTATTGTACGACTCCTAGCTCTGAGATGATGATGATCACCCATGCTTATTAGAGACTGTGTTTCCCTGATGCAGACATCTTGGATGAAGACAAGTTCAGTGTGGAACTGGTGGTGCAGTGTGTGAGGACGTCTAACGTGCCTCAGACTCACCACCACGCGCTGCTGCTGCTGGGCACGGTGGCTGGAATCTTCCCCGTGAGTAACACGCATGCTTGTGTTTGGAGGTGTGTGTGTGTGTGTGTGTGTGTGTGTGTGTGTGTGTGTGTGTGTGTGTGTGTGTGTGTGTGTGTGTGTGTGTGTGTGTGTGTGTGTGTGTGTGTGTGTGTGTGTGTGTGTGGAGTTTCCCGGCTCTCTTTAACACTTACCTGTTCTTCACTGTTCAGGAGAAGGTCCTGCACAACATCATGCCCATCTTCACCTTCATGGGAGCCAACATCATGCGGCTGGATGACACCTACAGCTTCCAGGTCATCAGCAGAACCGTGCAGACCGTCATCCCTGCCCTGATCCGCGTACGTTCAGTAAAGACTCTTATTATCTGGAATTCAGTCTACAGCCTGAACACCACCTCCTTATATCTCCACTCCCTGTGCATCGTATCAGCTCCACTGACCATATAGGGGACACTGTAGGTGTACAGGTCCAGACTGTAGTCCATCTGTTTCTCTGTGTACTGTGTTACCCTGTTCTTCAATGGTCAGGACCCCCACAGGACCACCACAGAGCAGGTATGATGTGGGTGGTGGATCATTCTCAGCACTGCAGTGACACTGACGTGGTGGTGGTGGTGTGTTAGTGTGTGTGGTGCTGGTGTGAGTGGATCAGACACAGCAGTGCTGCTGGAGTGTTGAGATACTGTGTCCACTCACTGTCCACTCTATTAGACACTCCTACCTTGCTGCTCCACCTTGTAGATGGACAGTCAGAGACGATAGCTCATCTGCTGCTGCACAGTGCAGTGTTGGTCATCCTCTAGTCCTTCAGCAGTGGACACAGGACGCTGCCCAATGGGATGCAGCCCACAGGACGCTGCCGTCTGGATAGTCTTTTCCTTGGTGGATGATTCTCAGTCCTGCAGTGACACAGAAATGTTTAAACCTTCACCACAGCACTAAGAGCGAAAGTCTCCTACCCATGTAAACTGGGCGGTCCTGATCTTGGGTAACGGTTCTATAAGCATTCCCCTGACCAACCACAAGGTGGCGTCTCTTGCCCTGCCCACACAACAGATTCAGAGAAACAGAGCGGACTGTAGCCACAAGAATGTTCGACTGTCTACTGAAAGTTGACCCTGAGCATCTCACGTCTCCTCTTTTCCTTCACAAGGCTCACGAAGGTGCAGGCGCACGGTCGGCGGGTCAGATGGACGCCGTGGTGACCCGCATCGTGCATGTTTTCGTTGATGCCCTCCCTCACGTCCCAGAACACCGACGCCTGCCCATCCTCAAGCAGCTGCTGGACACGCTGGGGCCGGCCCGCTTCCTCTGGGTCCTCATGCTCCTCCTGTTCAAACAGCACACCAGCCTCAGCACAGCCGGCGCTGAGAAGGTAAGCGGCGCTGGGGTTGTACTGGGGTTACTTTAGACTGACTCAGTTTGAATATTTAAAGGGGAAGCCCACCAGTCTTTCAAAATTTCACACTGATCCAGAGTGGGTTTGGTTTAAGGTGCTTCAGATGTTCTTTACGGTGGTGGTAGTGATGGTAACCAGGTGTCTCCATGTCTAGAACACACATATAGACTCTATTTACTATCTAGAACCACCAGTGAACCCCTGGTGACCTGTTTATATATGATGGAAAATATGGTTTTGGTTAAATCTGTATAACAGCGTCTCAGACATCAGGCAGCGTATTCAAAACCCTCTTGTAACTTTCTGTGAGGGAGCTTTTAGAGGGGGACGTCTGGTTACCTTCACCGCCACTGTGAACAGGGAGCATTTCACGCTGAATGAATTATATTTAATTCGGTCAAATATTTTGACAACTGGTGGAGTTCCCCTTTAAGGTTCAGGAGTCCTCAGTGCCACACATCACTGGGGCTCTAGTAGTTATCTCCTGCTCGCTGTGGTGTAGTGCGCCTCTGCATGTTGATGGTTCTGCTGTCTGTTTTAGGAGGCAGCTCTGGAGCGGGACCAGGAGTTCTGGATCTCGGTGTGTTGTGAATTTGAGGTTCATGAGCAGCTCACCTCTTTCATAAAGATCCTGCAGTTCCTCGTGACTCTGCCGAAGGACAAGGAGGAAGGTGAGAGCCACAGTATGCAGCGTTAGCTTTCCGTCCATACATCATCACAAGGCCTGCTGTGCTGATATTGACTGGCCATGTCAGATTGGTTCTACAGGAACCAGGTGGCTGACGAGTTAATGACTATATAAGCAGATCCATCACTGTTTCCCATCATCAGCATTCAGTGTCAAAACTCAGAGGACGTGTAGGTGCACTGGTGGGTTTCCATATGTGTAGCTCTTTTCTGAGGACAGACGGATGGGCAGGCAGACGGGCTGTCAGTAAAATTCACTGTTTGGAGATCAGAGTAGGTCACCTGTGGGATCAGTTCTAATCCAAGGAGGGGCTTGCCCCCAGACCCGATGGTCGTAACACAGTAGCTGTATCCACTGATCCAACCCCGTTCCAACATCATGGTTCTGTTCCGCTTCGAGAACCTCATTTTGGACCGTTTGCTCCATTTCAACCATAAATAAATAAATTTGTTCCCACCTGCAACCAAAGCGTAGTAGGTTCTTCAGCACAAACTGTGACATCTGTGTCCATGGTTGGGGAAATTGAAGACAACAGTGGCGCCACCCGGTGGTCTGCAGGACAACCTCTTCTAGGTCGTCTTATCTCCAGTAGTTGATCCGTGCTGCTTTCTGGATATAAACAAACATCTGGAATTCCAGCACAGATGCTCAGAGGTGACCTACACGCTCCGCCATCTTGGTACTACTGTTTACCACCACTGTGCAGCGCCCTCTGTTGACGTTGCTGACGTGTCCTTTGACATTCCTCGGTTCCGTTCAAAACCTTGGTGAATAGCACTAAGGTTCTAAGAAACCCAAATGAAACCAGTTCAAGAACCATGGTTCCCCCTTACCCTGTTTACATCCCTGTTTGCTCTCCTGTATTTGCCGGCCTCGATATCTCAGACATCCGTCTTCTCCTTGCAGTCCCAGAGAAGAAAAGAACGAGAGGAGCGAGAGGAGAGAAGAAGGAGGAGAGTGTCTCTGATCTGATCTTCAGTGTGGAGGCCCACAGCGGAAAGGAGCTCCGGCACTTCAAATTCCTCTCCGTGTCCTTCATGGCGCAGCTGCTGGCCTCCAGCAGCTTCGTGGGAAAGGTGGGTGTGGCCTCTGTGCCGTTGGGTTGTAGCCCAGAGAAGGTTAACGCAGCAGCACTGACATCCGATTCTGGTTCTGATTCAGGTGGCCGATTGTGAGACTCTGACGGAGAACTCTGTACAGGAGCTGCAGCAGAGGTGAGAGTCTGAAGCCCTCTTGTTCTCCAGTCTTCAGAGTGAGGGGTTCTTGGTGATTTGGTTCTTCATGCTTCGATGTGTTGATGTGTTTCCAGCCTGTTGGAGGAGAACCTGCGCTACATCCATGCTGTGGCTCAGTGTGTGGAGGAGAACGCAGACAAACCCACGGCCAAGTTCTGGAGGGTGCTGCTCACAAAGTCCTATGATGTCCTAGACAAGGTAGGAGCGCATCGCCATAGAAACGTCCAGAAATGTTTCCGGTTCCACGGAGACCGGTGTATGTCTGCACACCCATGATCTGGTTCTAGAATGAAACGAGCTGTGTTTACTTTGTTGAGCTCATGAATAATCTTATGAGCTCTACTCTGATTGGCTGGTTTACAGGACCCTGCCCCCAATGATCACACAGAAGCACCATGTGTGGAGAGCCTCCATGTAAATAAGCTCCGCCCTCATACCATTTAGATAGCTTTGCTACTTACCCTTCTGGACACCAACACACAGTAGAGTAAAGTTGATCCTCACTATGGAGCTCTCAGTTTAAGATGATCTGCTCCAACCGGCACACACGGATACAATCACACAGCATGGCGCAGCATAGCAGTGATGCTAATAAAGGAGGAGCTGCTCCTCTCTTCAGGGTCAAACGCTGATTGTCCAGAGAGGTTTGGGAAACTGTCTGGAGTGAAATGTTCAGACTGCTGGATCAAAGTTTTCCAGGATCCTGCTAAAGATGTGGGAGCTGAACTTCCTGTTCTCCAGCTTGTTTTAGGAATTTCCTGTTCCACCTTAAATGGTGCCGCTGGTGCCTGTACAGGCTGCAGTATTTAAGGCGGAACAGAACACTGGATTAGGAAGCTGGTAAAAAGCTCGTCACCATGTACCACTGACAGGTGGGTTCCTTGGGAAGGGACTGAAACGTGCCAGCGTTCCCAATCTACAGCCTGGAGCGCTAGATTTCTCCACATAGCCCACCATTTCGGTTGCTGTAGCTCCGTTGTGGTTGTAAGTTTTGGGGTGTAGATTTAAACTGATTTAAATTGACTTTATTTTCTTTCTGAAGGTGAACGCCCTCCTGCCCACAGACACCTTCATCACAGTGGTGCGCGGGCTC
The DNA here is from genome assembly GCA_024036415.1 of Prochilodus magdalenae. Classification (NCBI taxonomy): domain Eukaryota; kingdom Metazoa; phylum Chordata; class Actinopteri; order Characiformes; family Prochilodontidae; genus Prochilodus; species Prochilodus magdalenae. The sequence goes on from JAMWET010004990.1 coordinate 247,573, forward strand.
ATGGGTAATCAGCTGGCATCGGTGAGGAGGAAGGCGATGGAGCTGCTCAACAACCGACTACAGCAGAAAGCGAAATGGCAGAAACAGCAGGTGCACATCTACACGCCTGTCGTGGGCGTCACTCAACATTAACGCAGCTGGACCTTTGAGAGAAGCATCTCGGGCTCGTAGAGCATGAGGGGCGAATCACGTTTTTATGATCAGGCCAAATCTCAGCTTCCTCGGTGACGCTTGCCACGCAGTGTGACATGGGAAGCGATATCTGATTACTCCCCTAGTGAGCTCCAACTTAGAAGCCAAACAGATGAATACGTGTTTCACAGTGTGAGCTGATTCGCAAGCGATTCCTCAAAGTCGCACCCGAAACCTTATACAGTCGGTCACAGCTACGTCTCCTACACAGCTGCACAGGCTAAAGAGTCTACGTCTGCAGTCCCAGCGTCCGTATACACAGACTGTACGACAGGGATGTTTATACGGTCTGTGTGGTTCTCCTGGTTCTCAGTTTCAGTGCAGGGTAGTTAGTAGAGCTGTTGTAGCACCGTTGGTTTGTCAGCAGCTGAATCTCAAACGCCTCCATCCTTCCTTCCTACACAGCGCACTGTGCAAGTCCTGGCTTCTACACTACAACATCAGTCCAGTATGGAGCTGTGTACACATGGCCTAATGCCACATGGCGGTGTATTCGACATGTGATGCACTGCTGGTTGCCCGAGCCACTGATCCTACGTGGTGCACTATGTAGGTAGCAGGGAGTGATCTGAGATTCAGCCAGTGTTGTTGCTCAGTACTCGGACGTGCAGCGTGCTGGTATGAATGACCTGTGTGCAGACAGAGTTGAGTGTGAATACAGACATGACAGGATTTCCCCCGTACACGGTGGGCGATTCAAGCGTGCAGTGTAAGCTGTGAGCAAACGTCAAGATTTCCAAAAGTCGCACTGGCTTTAGTACACCCTGCTGCCCCGTCCTCTTAGTGTACCAATATCAGATAAAGTTGTCCTGTGGTTGGAATTTATTCACATCTTCTCGATTGACTGACCTCTCTTTTGTCTCTGTCCCAGGTGGCCATGCTGCTGGAACTTATCGGCGACCTCCTGGTCATTGTGGGCCATGGCCGTGGCCAGGCTGTAGGTCAGGAAGAGGAAGAACAGGCCATCAACAGGCAGACGGCCCTCTACAGCCTTAAACTGCTGTGCCGCAGCTTTGGCGCCGGCCACCAGGAGGCGTTCCTGCCGGTGCTGAGCAGGACGGTGGATCTGGTGGCAAACCCTGAGGAGGAGAGGAACGTTATGGGCAGTGCGCTGCTGTGTGTGGCCGAGGTCACCAGCACACTGAAGGCCCTCGCCATCCCGCAGATACACAGGTACAGAGATCCGGATACGGATCCGTTAGGGGTAATCAGATGACTTTCATGTCAGCTCGTCTTTACTCCCCTGCTGATCTCATGTGCCTGTGTTTACGCTAGGTTGATGCCAGCCGTCCTGCAAACGCTGCAGGAGCGCAAAGACCTGCTGTCTAACGAGGTGTACCTGCTGAGTGCCGTCACGGCCCTGCAGAGGACTGCAGAAACACTCCCTCACTTCATCAGCCCTTATCTCGAGGCTACCATAACACAGGTGAGACACTCGCACCGACAGAGATCGGACAAACCCGGGACGTCTAGGACTCGCCCACCCAAAGTCAAGATCTGTGCCAGAAAATAGAGGAGTAGAACCGCCCCCCATTATCTTCACGTTAGGACTTGGCTAAGAGAGTGTTGATGGGGTCTCGGGCTCAGTATTCCCCCGGGCTTTTATTCCCGAGGCAGCTGAATAAAGCTCGGGTACTTGAACATATCTCAGAGAGAACCTACACGGCCCCGACCAAACAAAAGATCACCCACTCTGATATCTCACTGGACCCGCTTTAATTACAGCATGAATCCGCGGTGGCATCGTTTCCTAGCTGCAGTGGCACGCTCCCGCTCCGGAGCAGAGCTGTTTGGATGTCACCCGTTTGCCGGTGGCCTCCTAGTCGTCTCTCCGTCCCCGCTTCTGCTAGAATAGATTTACATGACTCAGTTTTCCCAGAACTAATTCTGGTTCTCACACTGCATATCTGTATTCACTCTGTTAGAGCCGAGTGTGCTCTGATTGGTCAGCTGCTAAGAGCTTTGCTGCCTCTCCGCTGTGGCTGTTCTTACACTGGTGTCGGTTCTGCTGTATCAGTTTGATTCAGAGTACTACCCTGGAGATGGTCGATCCTCCCTCAGATGGTCCCTCCTTTAGTTTCCCTGTGACTCTGTTATCAGGTTAACAGGGAAGCTTGTGTCGGATGCTCAGTCGAGAACTTGAATGACCTGATGTGCCTGGTTAGTTTCAGGTGGCACACATCGCTGACTCGAATGTTGATTTCATTGTTTGGAACAGGTGACTCGTCTGGTTCAGGTTGCCGAGCGGCTCTCCACCTGCCCTCAACTGGCTGTCAGACTGTCCTCCCTCAGCTCGACGCTCGCCACCAAAGTGCCCCCCAGGGTCCTTCTGCCCACGCTCACCAAGTGCTATGGCAGCATGGTGGACTCCCAACAGGTGTGTGTGAGATCATACAGCAGTGAGAGTACCATTTCTCTTAGTAGCATATGCAGACAGCATGATGTCCAGGTTCTGAAAGGTTGCGTGTGTGTTTTGCTGCTTCAGAACCGTCTTGGTCCTTTAATGAACATCCTGAAGGAGCACATTGGTCACCTGGAGAAGGATCAGCTCAACTCCCACCAGTCCGAGCTCACCTCGTTCTTCCTCTCAGCTCTCGACTTCCGCACCAAACACTGCCAGGTAAAAAGCACGAGCCCGGTACAGTAATCCAGGCAGTATAATCTGTAATAATCCAGTAGTGCTGTAACAAATCGAGGACTGGTAAGTGATATGTGGTGTGTTTGGACAGGGGGATCTGAAGAAGACTGCCGAGATCGAGGGCTACGTCATAGACTGTCTGCTGGCCATGGTTATGAAGCTGTCGGAGGTCACATTCAGACCGCTGTTCTTCAAGGTGAGAGGAAACGCCGCAGTGACATCCGTTTAACCTGGAGGAGATTAACGAGCTTGTGTTTCTGGTCAGAAACTTGCTAGCTTGTTTAGCTAGCTGGGTTTCATCTTTTCTGTTCAGATGGCACCAGGTAGGCTAAATGTTACCGCAGATGTAGCCTGGCACAGCCTGGGCTGTACTGAGTGTTCCTTGACTGCTGATGGAACATCGGTTATTTCCGTTTACGCCATTTAGCGGACGCTCTTATCCAGAGCAACTTCCAAGGTTATCCATATTACAGGAAGGCCAAAGTAGTGTTGGGAGTCCAAGGACTATTTATTTATTTATTTACTTATTATCTCTCTCTCTTTCTCTCTCTCGAAATATGGAAATATTCTGCACAGAAACGTCCTTTCGATGCATTATGAACCTCCCTCCAGAAACTTTGTATTTGTAGACCCTCCCAGAATATATGCCAATCATTGACTGTTTGATTCCCACATAGCCTCCAACATTCTGCTACATTCCCTGTACCTTTATTGTGGAGTAATAACAAAATTAATCAGGCACTTCCATTCAAACTGCCATGCATATGAATTGACCTTGTGTGAGGAGGCTGTTTACCTTGGGAGAGCTGTGGCGAGTCTTCAGCAGGATATGGTAGTTGAGAACTTTCCACTGCAATGAATTGGCCCAAGAACTCTTACTGGTGTAGCACAGCATAGCCACCCAAACTGGGAATCAAACCCCCACGTGGGGTGGTAGCTCACTTGTGGGTAGAGGTGTCATCTGCTTCTTAAAGAGCAGTGTCGCTTACGTGGACGGCTGTAGCGCAGCTTTATCTGTTTAGCACGGCGAGGTTGTATCACCCCGGGCCATGTTTTGCTTGTTCTGAAGCCAGGCGACACAACATGGACGGCAGGTAGGAAGGGAAACGCAGATTACCAGGCAGCTTGTGGGCATCGTGAATCATGGACAACACCTGTCCCGACATTTACACTGTCCAGTAGAATACCAATTTCAAAAAATAGTATCCTGCAGCCATACTAAAGCTACATCCAAGTAATCCGGGTCAAAGCATGGGCATCAATTTCCAGAACCCTGTCAGTCTTCAGAGCAGTGCATGAAGGGTGTACTTGCTGGTGCTGAGGGAGGCATGTGATACTAACCACCTTCTTCTTCCCGCAGCTGTTTGACTGGTGTAAAACAGAAGGAGCAGCTAAGGACAGGATGCTGACCTTCTGCAGGCTGGCCGACAGCATCGCCGACCGACTGAAGGGCTTGTTTGTGCTGTTTGCTGGACAGCTGGTGAAACCCTTCTCGGACCTGCTCCGCCAGCTCAACTCCGCCCACACTGGTACTTATAAAAGCTAGAACAGACTCTTCTATCCCGACAGCCTTCCTCCTCGTAAAGGATGTAATCAGCTGTACAAGTTCCCCTGTAACTCTCCTCATAGACTCCTATAGATTCCTAGCCCTGGTGAAACCTTCCACACTTGGTCTATAAACAGGTAAAAGCTCTTAAAGGAGAAAAGGTGATTACAGTGTCCGTTAACAATGACTTTTATTCTATCTTGTCCCTGAACGTCCACGTCACAGATGAGGCCTTCTTCGACTCGGAAGATGAGGAGGAGGATGAGGAAACCAACGTGCAGAAGAGCTGTCTGCTGCTGCAGTACACGCTGGACTGCCTGCACAAGATCTTCCTATATGACACACATCACTTCCTCAGCAAGGAGAGAGCTGACGCTCTCCTGGGCCCCCTGGTGGATCAGGTGCGTACAACAAGCAGTCTAGTTATTCATCCATCCATCCATTTGTTCATTCATCTTCTAAGCAGCTTATCCTTCTCGGCCATGGTAGGGTGTGGGGCTGGAGCCCATTAAAGATTCACCAGTCCAGCTTTTCCAGTTCCGATACATAAACTATATAACTGATATCGATCCGATACATTTATGAATTATTGAATTAATCACGTACCTCACCATGTTGGAGTGACTTAACATGCTACTGACGGCACAGCGCACACGGAGACCGGCCTAATTATCTGATTTACGATCCAGGTCATTTCATATCAGAGACGATATCCGATCGTGAATCGATCGGTGTATCACTAGAGCCTATCCCTGCACTCATTGGATGAGAGGCAGGAAACAACCAGGACAGGCGTGCAGTCACACTGCCTGATGAAGTAACAGTTTACAGTAGGGCTGTACCTTGCCCAAAATTTCACCAGTTGAATCTGATTCGCCCGTCCGGGCCGACGATTCGACTATTCGTTCATGTTTTTTCTCCATGTATATTATCTAGTAATCAGTAAATCAGTCTGCACACGGTCCAGATCTGATCCTCCTCATTTAGAAAGTCAGCAGAGTCACAGGAACATATTTCCATACTAAAAGGGGCGGGGCTTATGATGATCGATCTGAACTGGAGCCTGATTTAATTACAGGATACAGCGCCGGGCAGCAGCGCGTATATATGCTAAACATTAGCACTTATAGCTTCTAGACTTTTAATCTCACTTCTAACAGCTTCTTCAGTAGGAGGACCCTTCACCTTTCATCTCTCATAAATAATGACCTGCTAAATAAAACCAGATTAGTCCATATTTAAATTATTTTAGATGTAAAGAAGAATGGTAGACCTGAAAGACCTGTTTAATTATTATATTCCCTGCACTGGAATAATTATTTCCATGTTTATCGGCAGGCGGATTAAGTGATTGTACTTATCCTTAAATAAAGATAATCTCAGCTGTAGATGAATAAATATAAATATCTGTAATTTAGGTTCTAAAATAACGGAATTATAATAAAACAAACGTCTTCGGTCCGTTTTTCCTTCACCACAAACAGCCGTTACGTCTAAACCGAAAGTCAGCTCCCTCGTCTGAAGAAGTGCTCGATGTCTGACCGAATGACGAGCAGAATTAGCTTTAGTTTGTTCGGGTTCTCTTCTTCAGAAGCTCCTCCTCTTTCTCTAAGACATCGTCCCTCCGTGTTTCTCAGCCTTAGCTGCCTTCAGCGGTGAACCGCCAGCGCACATAGTCACCTGGATTTAATTTTTTTAGCAAGCATGCGTCACAGCCCAGCTGGAACGTACATATATATTTATTCATTTTTAATTATTAAAATGTCTTTTTACATTCTTAAAGTTCTCATGCATTTTTGTAAGCTTTAGTTTGTTTAGCAAAAAAAGGTCACTGTTGTCAGTTGACTTGAGGGGTCTCAGTCGACTTAAAGGGTCTCCGGCGGACGATTCGATTCGTCGACTTCTATAGGGCAGCCCTAGTTTACAGAAAAGGAAAGAACTGTGTTGTGCATGGTTCGGTTTCTCAGTGCACTACTCAGCTTCACCACTTTCACACTGTAGTCGTTTACCAGGACCAGAAGGATTTCTGATCCTCCTAAAATCAGTGGTACGGAGTTGGATTGCACTGAACAGTGTTGCGGCCTAGTGCCTAACATTTGGCAAACCTGGATGCAGAACAGTGAAGTGTGGGTTTGCACAATTGATTCATCATTAGGATGAAATACATTCGGTGTGAAACCAGCGATAATGTCGCTCTCCCCCCAGGCCACCCCAGAACCCTGAGTCCTGGGTGCAGAGTGAGGTATTCAGGACAAGCATAGAAACACCCCAAATTAAAACCATATGGAGATCACGGAGTGTACACGGAGAAAGACAGCCATAATGGAAAAGCAGCTGTGAGAACCCTCTAACCAGGGAATAGTCTGCAGTGTTTTTACTTCACCTTTTTTTAATCAGAACCTTTATAAGAGGTCATGCCAAAAATGGTTCTCTCTCCGGCATTGCCAAACAGAACCCAGATCATAGTCCAGCAGAGTTGAGCTGGTACCATGCACTGGAGAAGTGGGTTTAGTTACTGGACCCGAACACATTTGTCTTTTGCTCCTGTTAAATTCACTCCAACACAGCGGACGGTGACCAAAGTACTCATGCATGTGGTCCTTTCCCAGGTGGAGAACATGCTGGGAGGCGAGCAGGTGTACCAGACCCGCATCACGCAGCACCTGGTGCGGTGCATAGCTCAGTTCTCTGTTGCAATGGGAGATGACTCGCAGTGGAAAGTTCTCAACTACCATATCCTGCTGAAGACTCGCCACAGCTCTCCCAAGGTATACAGCCTCCTCACACTGGTGCTGTGATTGTTGGTCTCGCTGATCTTGAAGTTCAGGTTGGTGGCACTCACGAGTTACATACGGTGAACTTATGTGGTGCATGTGTTTTGGTGCAGGTGCGATTCTCCGCTCTGCTGATGCTGCTGGAGGTGGCAGGTAAACTGAAAGAGAACTACATGGTGCTCCTGCCTGAGACCATCCCCTTCCTGGCTGAGCTCATGGAAGGTAAGTTATGGGTTTGTGCTTTTGGCATATTGGCGCTCGGCGAAGCTTATGCTTTATCAGCTAATACAAGATGACATCACAGTGATGATTCATACGTTTCCTGAGCCCTGTGGCAGGTCACACTTGGTGAAAAGGTCTAATAGTACTGGGGAATGGTTCCTTGAAGCCCTGTTGGGGCTACATCCAGTAGATCCATTTTATAAGGCTCCTGTACTGCTGGTTTCTGTCAGAGAGAGGAACCAGTTGGTCATACAAAGAACCATTTCTGCCTTCAGGTGGTTCTTCCGAGTGTTTGTGGTTCCATACAGAAGCACGAGGGTGGCATGATTTTGACCTACAGTGTGATGTTTGATAAAACTGTCAGACCAAAGCAAAGTCCAAAAAAACATTCAGGACCATTTCAGGCCCCCAACATTGTGGGAACACTTTGGGGACGACCCCTTCCTGTTTGAACATGACCACAAGCAAGGTCCATCTAGATATGGATTTGAGAGTTGCCTACTTTTGGCTGAGACGAGGCATGTGTGTGGTTAGCCTGAGAAGCCGTTGGGACTTGGTTCTGTTCTGTACTGTGTCTGGAAGTCCATTTGGGTCGAATGCTGGAAACTGAATAACACTCTGGTTCCCATCTACATCCAGGAACACGCAGTGCATCCCTAGCTCATCTGCAGTCTCTTTACTGGTGTCCCGGTGGCAGTGTCTGATGGATGATCTGTAATATGGTCATGTTGTTTTGTAGATGACTGTGAGGAGGTGGAGCATCAAGTCCAGAAAGTCATTCAGGAGATGGAGACGATCCTGGGAGAATCTCTTCAGAGCTACTTCTAACAGCGGTGCCCTCCAGCATCCCAGCATGCAGTTCACGTCTTCATGCTGGACGTGGGCTTCACAGATCCTGCTTCTTCCAGAGCTTCTCCACAAAGGCGATTCCATCTCTCTGGGAGGGAAGTACTGGCACATGCTGCGTTCACTAGCAGCAAGTGTACATGTTACAGCAGGCCATACGGGTGTGCGACTGGATGGAAACAACCCTTACCTGGACCTGTGATGTGTTCAGTACTGTTTAATATGGGACTTTAAGGACTGCGTTGTATGACCGTATGATTTTTGTTTGAACGATTGCTGCATTTCTATTAATAAAAAAAAAGATGACTTGTAAAGTGACTGTTCAACTGTATAACTACAGTGTCCTATATGGCCAGCTGATAAAATGGACAGTGTAGATGGGAGGAGGTGGTTTTAATGTTCTGACTGTTTGGACATTATTCACCTTTGTGTGAATCTGGGATTAGGATAAATAACTAAAAGACCATGAATAAAAACAGTGTTCTCAGACGAGAGAGACGTGGGTGGTTTTGTTTTTGGGAACATTACATCAACCGTCTCTGCGGGCTAACTCTGATTTGTTTGGCATTTTTAAATATGTACATACATTTAGAAATGCAGTTCAAATATTCACTAGGAGTTGGTGCAAAGCTTTTGCTGGTCTGTTCCTGCAGGTACACTATATTGACAAAATTATTCACTCACCCATGCAAGTCATTAAATTCAGGCATCCCAATCATTTCCATGGCCACAGGTCTATAAAACAGGAGTCAGGCTCTGCCTCTTGGTTCCAGTGAAAGGAAGTGTTAGTGCTTCAGCAGACCAAGAGACTCTGGATAATATCCTCCTCGCAACGTTGTGGGGACAGTTTGGGGACGGCCCCTTCCTGTTCCAGCATGACCGCACACCAGTGCACAGAGCAAGCTCCATAGAGACATGGATGAGCGAGTCTGGTGTGGAGGAACTGGACTGACCTGCACAGAGTCCTGACCTCCACCCGACAGAACACCTCTGGGATGGATTAGAGCGGAGACTGAGAGCCAGGCCTTCTCGTCCAACATCAGGGTCTGACCTCACAGATGTGCTTCTGGAAGAATGGTCAGAAATTCCCAAAACCGCATTCCTAACCCTGTGGAAAGAATTCCCGGAAGAGAGGGAGCTGTTATAGCTGTAAAGGGTGGAGCATCATATTAAACCCTATGGATTAAGAATGGAAGCGTGGACACGCATGTGTCTTACATATGCTCCTTCTGACGAGACTACGGTACACTACCGTACATTCAGTTACACAGGTATATATGACCAGGCTGTAGACGACAACCCCTAACAAGACACACAGGAAACGGGAGTGTGGACATTCCCCTCTCAGATTCCTTTAGAGACCAGGTTGTTGGAACCTGGGCTACAGGTGACGAGACCACAGCCTGCTGTACATACTGATCTCACGACTGAAGGACTCCAGACTGCTGTAACATTTAACCATAAAACTAACAAACTACACCCACAGCACGGGCGTGCCGGTTTTATCCCACTACCTGAACTTTGCGTGTCGGTTATGAACACTGTTATGGTGAAACTGTTCCTGCTGCACTAAATAACCTCCACCAGCACCAATAACAGCCGAGACAGGATTTGGCATGTAGCCACATCAATGTTCAGACACTCTTACATCAAAGAACTGGTCAGGTGGTCCAGATGTGGTGGAGGCCTTCCCTGGCTCAGTTCCGAGGAGAATTCCCTGTAGACTGGGATTGTATCCACTGCTGGTAGACCCGTATGACCGTACGCTTCCATACACCTGCAGATTCAGCTACTTCCTCACACTATGGTCTTTGGCCACGCCCACAAGCAGTCCCTCCTTTTAGCCAATCATTAACATCTGCTCTGGAGCCATTTTCCACACATGGAACGAGACATTCCCTGCACTGTAGCACCTCCTCCCAATCTATGGATCCCGTCACTCACACCCCACAGGGATTTATAGCCCCGTCATCCTCGTGCAGCGCCACCTGCAGGAGCCTGAAGTTACCACCACCTTAAACAGCAAGGTGAATAATATTCTGGTGAGCTTATGATCAGACACCTCCATCTCTGCATCATCTTCACATCTGATTATTAAGACCATCCTTCGCTGAGAATCCACTTAATCCACAAAAGACTGTTAACCACCACCTGGAAGACCGAGGAGACCCTCAAAACCAAGGGAAGGGGAGAAACTGAGGAGTAGGATTACAGTCAAAGAACTCATCCCTACTCGTACATACACGCACCACTCTGCTTTCATACATGCACATATAGACTGAATCATCCGTAAACACACTGTCAGAATGATGTTGGTGTTTTGTGAGAATACAGCGTGTAAACATTTACACATACGACCTGAATTATTACGGATACACGCTAGTCTTCACTGGAGACCCGTGTAGTAAACCATGACTCCAGGCTTCGCAAGCTGACGATTCTGAACCTAAACCACACCACTGCGTTTAGCCTGCGACGTGTATCGCTCCTATCCTCAAAAACTACAAAGACAACACACTATATAAAGTCATGGAGACCAAAAAAAACAACAGCCTGAAATAAATCACGGTCAACCGGCTCAGCTCAACATAGAGAAGAGTAAACACTGTACCTGAGTGGAGCTACCGTCGACCCCGTCAGCCATCCCGCTGCTCGCCAACAGCAGGACCAGTGATGCCGAGTTGATTCCAAAAGAGTCGACTGGCTATATGACCAATGACTGTGGGAGTGGAAATACTGAGAGTCGAGTGAAAAGGGATATTAGAACAGAGGCCAGTGGAAAGCAAGAAGGAAGTCAGTTCCAGCAGAAGGAGTCAGGAGTTGATTCCATTTTAGTGTGGGAGGTCTCATGGCTAAATTGGACCAGCCTGGTGGCCAATCTTCATTAACTGCACATTGCACCAGTAAGAGCAGAGTGTGAAGGTTCAGTTAGCAGGTAAGAGCACAGTTCTGCTCAAAATACTGCAATGCACACAGCATTATGGGACATACCAGAGTTCAAAAGAGGACAAACTGTTGGTGCACGTCTTGCTGGCGCATCTGTGACCAAGACAGCAAGTCTTTGTGATGTATCAAGAGCCACGGTATCCAGGGTAATGTCAGCATACCACCAAGAAGGACGAACCTCCACCAGCATCACGTAGTGACCTGGCCACTATCCTGCAAGAGGAGGAGGAGGAGGAGGAGGAGAAGGGGAGAGAGAGAGAGTGAGAGAGAGAGAGGGGGGGGGGAGAGGGGGGGGCGGAGAGAAAGAGAGAGAGGGACAGAGAGAGAGACACTAGTGATCTGCTAGGCTACAGGGTGCTGAAGATCGCTGCTCAAAGGTAAGATTTCATTTTCAAATAAAAGCTCCACTAATCATACTTTTTGATTAGATTTATGTCCAGTCCAGTCTAATAAAAGTCCTGTTTGTCTTATTTTTTTAATTACGCATTATTGCTAGAAATGAAAGGCCTCCGTTATTATTTATTCCTTTTTTATTTATATATTTTTTCGTTCTTTTTTTTTCTAGGGAGGGTATTGTATGTTTGTGTTTTTAGATATGCATTTTCTAAAAAATAATAAAAATTATGAAAAAAAAAAAAGAAATGAAAGGCCAACTAAATCAAACTCTTACTTTTACAAATAAAAACCCAGCCAGTCCCATTTAGAAAAGTCCAACTAAGATTCTAAGATTATTATTTTTGTTTCAGCTAGCCATATATTTCAGCTCTCGCATTTATACAGGTGCACACCCAGCAAATCCTGTTTTTAATTTAATATCATTTCTAAAGTGTCTAGTTTAATATTTTTTATTTTGTTATTTATACAGATAAACAGCTTGTCTAATTTTTGTTGCATTATTTTTGCCAGATTATGGAGATGAAAACCCAGTTAGTCATATTTAATAATTTTTTAAAAACCATTTTCAGATTGAGGTCCAGCTAATCACACATTTGTGTATTATTTGTACAGACTAAACCACCTTTTAAATTTCGTATTATTTGTACAGATGAAACTCCAGCTTGTCATTCTCTTTGCTGCCTGTCAGCCTGCCTCTGTTCTCTGCGAGGGCTCCACAGCAGGTCAGTCAAATCCGCTATTGGTAGTTTAGAATAATTTGCCTCCGTTATTACTTTGCCAGATATGAAATTCAGTTTCTCCTGTGTGACCTCCGTCATGGTCTTTTTCAGACTGGTGTTACCACTTGCCATCCTGCAGTAAGTGTTTC
>JAMWET010004990.1:265000-315000 GCA_024036415.1 Prochilodus magdalenae
GTGATATTAAATAATAATAATAATAATAATAATGGGTTAAACTTCTATAGCGCCTTTCACAAACCCAAGGACGCTTTACAAAATAAACATTTTGTACAAACAAAATAAACAAACAAACAAATCATGAGCAATGAAAATGTTTAGAGAAAAGGTAAGGTTTTAAGTGAGATTTGAAGACGGAGAGAGAGGGTGAGGTGCGTATAGATGAAGGTAGGGAGTTCCAGAGTGTGTGGGGGCAGCAACACTAAACGACCTGCCACCCATAGAGGAAAGCCTGGACCTAGGAACAGCCAGGAGACCAGAGTCAGACGACCTGAGCTGACGTGATGGGACGTAAGGATGTAGGAGGGCTGACAGAGAGGTGGGTGCTAGTCCGTGCAGGGCTTTAAAGGTCAGGAGGAGGATCTTTTAGTGGATACGCTCTGTAACTGGTAGCCGGTGTAGCTCAAGAAGGATGGGGGTGATGTGTGGTACTAAGACTCTGGCTGCAGAGTTTTGAATGTACTGTAGAGGGCGAGGGGTTTTGGAGGGTAGACCATGGAACAGAGCATTGCAGTAATCTAGCCTAGATGAAATAAATGCATGAACCAGAGTCTCAGCATCTTTTGAAGTAAGCAGTGGGCGGAGCCTAGCAATATTGCAAAGATGAAAAAATGCAGACTTTGTCAGAGATTTAATTTGGGAGGAAAAAATGAGGCCTGGGTCAAACAGATCACCAAGGTTCCGTCTTAGTACCAATAATTATAAACTCAGTTTTTTTACTATTAAGCTTTAGAAAGTTAGCATTCAACCAGTTTAACTCCTGAATGCCGTGCAACAGTGAGGAAGGTGTAGAAGAGTCAGTGGGTTTGAGGCTAAGGTAAATCTGAATATCATCAGCATAACAATGAAAACTGAGGCCATGCAAATGAGTAATATTACCCAAGGGTAAAATAGAGACGATGAACAGCAGAGGACCAAGGACAGAACCCTGAGGGACTCCCTGAGTAACCAGAGCAGTGTTCGATCTGTGCTTCCCAAAGGTCCCAAACTGAGATCTATCTGATCAGTATGATATAAACCAGGACAGTACTACAGAGGAGAGACCGACAGAGGAGAGTCGTGAGATCAGTGTATTATGACTGATCGTATCTGAAGACAGGAGTAGATCATTAACCACATGGACGAGAGCAGTCTCAGTACCGTCACAGCAAAAACCTGACTGACACGTCTCAAAGAGATTACTGGCGTTCAGAAAATCTTAAAGCTGTGAAGCAACAACCCTCTCAAGTATCTTAGAAACCAATGGCAGGTTAGAGATTGGCCTGAAGTTTTCCAGAGCTGAGCTATCAAGGCCTGGCTTTTTAATAATAAGAGTAACAGCAGCTGTTTTCAGGCCACAGGGGACATGACCAGTAGTAAGAGACAGTTTAATGAGATGGGCGATAGGAGTGGAGATGTCGGAAAGACAAAGCTTCAGAAGCGAGGTTGGAGCAGGATCAAGCCGACAAGATGAAGCCGTAGATTTAGAAATGATCTTTGAGATATCTTCAGGGTCAACGGGAGAGAAGCGAGATAGGAACCTGGTACATGGGCTAGAGAATGAGGTGGAGTAATCAGAGGGGACAGGATTAGGAAATCCCTTATTGATAGAAATAATTTTATCCTGGAAAAAAATCGAGAAAGCTGTACAAGTTTAAAGGGAAGGTTGAAAGTACAGGACTGGGAGGTTGAAGTAATTTACTGACTGTAGAAAAAAGTCGTTTGGGATCATGGCCAGATCTGCTGATCAATTGTGAGTAGTAGGCAGAGCGGGCTGCCTTCAGTGCAGCTTTATAAATGAGCATGTGATCTGAGTAGGCTTGGGAATGTACCTGTAGGCCAGTCTCTTTACAGAGGCGCTCAAGGCGTCTGCCGGTGGTTTTCAAAGTCTGAAGCTCAGAAGTAAACCAGGGAGAGGAGTGAGTGGAGGGGACAGTTCTGGTCTTCAGAGGAGCTAGAGTGTCGAGAACAGCAGAGATAGACTCATCATAAAGAGAGAGCATCATCCGCAGAGGACACTCACAGATAAGAGAAAGAGAGGAGGACTTGAGAAGGGCAGAGAAAGACACAGGATCCACAGCAGTGAAATTACAGAAAGAGATCGAGGTTGAAGAGCGAGACTTGGAATTGCCAAAAGTATTCACTCCCCCATCCAAATCATGGAATTCAGGTGTTCCAGTCACTTCCATGGCCACAGGTGTATAAAACCGAGCACCTAGACATGCAGACTGCTCCTACAGACGTTAGTGAGAGAACGGGTCGCTCTCAGGAGCTCAGTGAACTCCAGCGTGGTACCATGATAGGATCCACCTGTGCTACAAGTCCAGTGGTGAAATTCCCTCCTACTAAATATTCCACAGTCCACTGTCAGTGGGATTAGAACACAGTGGGAGTGATTGGGAACGACAGCAGCTCAACCACACAGTGTTAGACCAGGTACAATGACAAAGCGGGGTCAGCGGATACTGAGGGTCATAGGTCACAGAGGTCACCAACTTTCTACAGAGTCCATCACTACAGACCTCCAAACCTCATGTGTCCTTCAGATCAGCTCAGGAACAGTGTGTAGAGCTTCATGGAATGGGTTTCCATGGCGAGCAGCTGCATCCCAGCCTCACATCACCAAGCGCAGTGCAGAGCGTGGAACGCAGTGGTGTAAAGCTCCGCCCCTGGACTCTAGAGCAGTGGAGACGTGTTCTCTGGAGTGACCAATCACGCTTCTCCGTCTGGTAGTCTGATGGACGAGTCTGGGTTGGAACGGTACTTGTCTGACTGCACTGTGCCGAGTGTAAAGTTTGGTGGAGGGGGGATTATGGTGTGGGGGTGTGGTTCAGGAGTTGGGCTCCGCCCCTTAGTTCCAGTGAGAGGAACTCTTAATGCTTCAGCAGACCAAGAGACTCTGGACCATTCCATGCTCCCAACTTTGTGGGGACAGTTTGTGTGGACGGCCCCTTCCTGTTCCAACATGACCGCACACCAGTGCACAGAGCAAGCTCCATAAAGACATGGAGGAGCGAGTCTGGTGTGGAGGAACTGGACTGGCCTGCACAGAGTCCTGACCTCCACCCGATAGAACACCTTTGGGATGGATTAGAGCGGAGACTGAGAGCCAGGCCTTCTCGTCCAACATCAGTGTCTGACCTCACAAATGTGCTTCTGGAGGAATGGTCGGAATTCCCATAACCACATTCCTAACCCTGTGGAAAGACTTCCCAGAAGAGTTGAAGCTGTTATAGCTGTAAAGGGTGGCGCATCAGATTAAACACTATGGATTATAGGGCATCACTCAAGTGTACAGGTGTGTGAAGACAGATGGGGGGAAACTTTTGGCAATTTAGTGTCTCTCTTCGGCCTCAGTGGTGGAGATGCACGTCCCTGGTGTGCACTGATTTACCCTCTCTGTTACCAGATCAACCTCTTCAGCAGGACCGTGCGCATCAACACCACAACCCAGCCTCTCATCACCAACAACTTCAGAGGAGCTCAGCCACTGAACGGCAGAGTCATAACCTCCCAGCCATCATCAGCAACCACCCCGTACCCGGCCCTGTCCCTGACGGCCGCACTGCTGTACTGCATACTGTCCTGGTTATAGCTGATACGCAGTGACAGGACAGAAACACACAACAACCACACGAAGGACAAATCCTCACTGAATAGTCCAAACATGGTTCTGAAGTGATCATGAAGATAAGCAGCTTCACCCTCCCCCTTTCTCCTCCATCAGATATGCTCCTTCAGTCCTATCAGTCTCCTACAGCTTCTTTCTCCTCCATCACTAACCTCCACCAGATCTGCTCTATCAGTCCTGTCAGTCTCCTTCAGCTTCTCTCTCTTCCTTTCTCCTCCATCACTAACCTCCGTCAGATCTGCTCGTTCAGCTGGTGTCTCTCCTTTCCCTAATTTTAAGAACACATTATTTGTATTTGTTTCCAATAACCTGTTTACTTACATACAAATACAACAAATACTGAGGAGAAACAGAATGAAAAAATTAAAATAGAGATATAATTAATTTTATTCTGTCTATCGCTCGCTCGCTCTCTGACTAGCCAGTTAAACCGGTTAGCTTGTTAGCTAGCCAGCTAGTATTAGTGTTAGCCTAGCCACACCGCTTTACCGCACGTAAACGGTTAGCTGGCTAGCAAACAAGCCACGCGACAGTCGGCTATACCGGCCATACAGTAGGCGGTTATATGTAACTACATAATGTTTATTATATATACGTAAAGCATATTACAAATTCAGAATTAAGTCTAATAAGCTTTTAACCTGGCTTTAGCGGAAACCCCACTCCTAGCTAATCTGCAGTGCAAAACCAGCCATGCAAAGTCGATTCCAAAGGAGTCGATTCTTTGACTCCAGCATGTCAGGGAGCTGGAGTCGACTCTCGGCCAATGATTCCAAGAATCGAAATGCTGGCAGTTGACTCTTTGACTCTGTCAACTCCATGTTTTTCATTAAAACACAAACACTGCAAACAGAAACCCTTTCTGTACGTCCTGAACCGCAGCCCTTTAATCTCTTCATGATTTAAGAAGCATTAAATAATAATGATAACAGAACAAAGAACGAAAACAAAAAACAAACGAACGAGACCTACTTCTTTTCCAGCTCCTCATTTAATATTCCTTTCCACCTTAAATAGCGCCGCGTTCCAATCTGCCACCAACGCACCTGATGCGTGGACTGGAAAGGTGAAAAGGGCCGAGCGAACCCATAACTCTGAAAGCGGTTCCTTTTCAAAAAACCGCCAGGCGTCCTGTACTGAGCTGTACTTTCCGTCACTTAAGGACTCAAAAGTGGATAAATCGGATTTACGCAGGATTAATCTCTGTTGTATCCGTTTATCATGAGCCTAATGGCTGTATTGGTTAAATTAATTGGAATCGAGAAGTCGATTTAATCGAGTCCTGAGAGTCGAAGTCGACTCCAGGACCCATAGAGTCCTGTATCACTATGCAAAGCCAGAGCCCCTCCCCCAGGTCTGATTTGATTAGCTTACAACGTACAAGGTCTGATCTGATTGGTTGAGCCGGGCATCCCCCACAGTTTTGTAACGTTAATAAATCTCAGCACAGCAGCGGCAGCGCCTCCCCCAGGTGACCTCCTGCTATTACAGCAGATTGTAAATTAGAATAATTAATAAATGTATAGACGTATAACAATACTAACGTATATTTATATCAATTACAGTGATGGGTGCTAAAGCCCCGCCCCCAACAAAACTGCTCAAGCGGCATCCATGTTGTTTACTCACCCCGATCCAGTAGACGTGGAGATACTTTAGGGTTAGAGTCTGTTTCGTAGCAGTAAACACGATATTTACAACACTGTGTTCCTGATCAGCCTGTAAACACACTGCTCACACGGTAGGAACTCGAGTGTCTATTAGAAACGCTTATACCATTCCTTCATCACTTCATCCTTCATCACATCGGGGATCAATAGAACCTGATGGTAAGGCTGACTAATAGATCACAGAACTCAGGATTAAAGGCTTCAGATAGATAGATAGATAGATAGATAGATAAAATTAAACCGTACATAACTCCCGGTTTAAATTAGACCTTTAGGATTAAAACCTGGTGGATCATCTCTGCCTCTACCATTAGTGAGTACTGGACCCCAGCAGGAGTAACCAGAAACCTTTAATTGCTTTTAGGATTTTTTAGCAGGATGGTATTATAATCTTTATTGTTATTATTAATGAAAATGACAATGATAATATTAGTAGTATTAACCATATACCATTCCTATAAGAGTAAAAACATATAATATTAATTGCATATGATTTAATATAATCATAAAATGATCATAGAAAGATTAAATCATTGTTAGACCACCTTGTTCTGAGAAAGCTCAGAAAGTAAAACCAGGTGATGTGTATAGGGTGCAACTACCAGTTGGTCTACCGGGTAACTCGCACACTAGGCAGCGCTCCTGAGCATGAAGGGCTTATTATGGGCTATGTGACCCATATTAAGTGCAAAGTCAGTAGCATTATTGCTAACCAGTCAGCGCTCAGTATCGGTAATGCTAATGCTGGATGGTAAGTAAAGGGTCTGTAGGTGTGTAGTAGATATGCAGACTCCTGGTTCCCATCACCACCTCTGTACAGCACACCTCCCAGAAAACCCCACCCTCAATCACTCTGCTTCACACGCTGGATTATGTAGAGACTGAGAAATGAGTCAGGATGATGATTCAGACAGATCAGAAGCGTCTGCGGCTGTACCGTGCTGGTCAACTGTCTCACATGGGCAGGACCATGATGGCTGCTCGTGACTGTTATGAAATCCAGTCATGTAGTTAACGTTTCTCCTCCTGTTCAGTTTCATAGAAGTAGGAGTCCTGCCTGTCTGAGTCACTGGATCCCCCAGAGGACCTACAGAAATGACTGCTGCACACCTCAAGGGTGTTCTCTGTATGTTGAGGTTCTCCACCCTTATAACGGTTTAGGGGTTCTGTAGTAGAGGCAGGTTTAATACCAAGGTGTGAAATGAAGGAACGTGTGTTTCTGTATGTTCTCTAGCCGTATTCAGTCTAAGGCCCCGAATGTGGCTCTATACTGTTTTAATGATGCCATTAAAAAACCAACACACATATAAGCTCAGCGGACAACCTGAGACTGAACAACACCTAACAGTGTATAGTACCTCCACCAGCACCAATAACTATTATTTGGATTGGGCCTGTACTGTACAAGGTTCTGGATGTAGCCACATCAGTGTTCAGACACTCTTACATCAAAGAATTGGTCAGTTGGTCCAGATTTGGTGGATGCCTTGGTGGATGCCTGGCACAATTCCGAGGAGAATTCCCTGTAGGCTGGGATTGTATCCACTGCTGGTAGACCCGTATGACCGTACGCTTCCACACACCTGCAGATTCGAGATAGATAGATAGATAGATAGATACTTTATTGATCCCAGAGGGAAATTCAAGTTCGCTCCCCCTCGGCCTCGCGCCGCTCCCACCTGAAGTTGGGAGTTACTTCCTTCACACTATGGTCTTTGGCCACGCCCACATGCAGTCACTCCTTTTAGCCAATCATTAACATCTGCTCTGGAGCCATTTTCCACACATGGAATGAGACATTCCCTGCACTGTAGCAGCTTTTCCCAATCTATGGATCCCATCACTCACACCCCACAGGGGTTTATAATAACATCATCCTCAGGCAGCGCCATCTGCAGGAGCCTGAAGGTAATACCACCTTAAACACACAGGGGACTCATTATTTGTGCGATGAGCTTAGTGCATCTATTTGGCCCACACACAAAATTATAAAAAGCATTCCCCCCCTTTCTTTTGTTTTTTAAACCAAGCACAATACAGCTTAACCATTCAGAATCAACCTTATTTACATGTTGTCATCAGCATTTAAATTTACATTTACATTGTTTAAATGTAGTGACAAATAAACCAATAAGAAGAAACTGGTTCCTTCAACACTAATATGAATGGTTTTCCATCTCTTATAAAGTTCCCTTTTTGAAGATATGAAGTTCTGATCAACAGCAACAATACATCGGCCTTAACCTCCTGAGACCCAGACTTGCTTGGTGTGGAATTTTAATTTCTCCTAGCTATTTGTGATTAGTAAGACCTAACAAGTATAAAAACTAAACAGTGTCTTTGTACAGGAAGTCACATCATATGAAGCCAAAGGGTCAACGTTTTAAAAAGTATGATGGTGCAGAGAAGCAGTAATGTAATGTCCTCATATGTGGACGCTGGGGTCTCAGGAGGTTAAAAGGTACATGGATAACACAGCACGTACATCAGCTCAGCTTACAGTGTCATTCTTCACCTTCAGTCAGTAAAGATGTGTCCATGTGGGCCTTTCAGGCACATCCCAGGATGCCCTGCTGCTTTCCACCAGGCCTAATATAGTCTCAAATAATCCCCATGGCGTCCATCAGTTCCTCAATCACATGCGACCCTCTGCCAGTCTGTAGCTGTGTTGTCCTGTGTGTTTGCTGCTTGACCTTGCTCTTATGAACCAGACGCTCACTTTATCTGTAAACCTAGAACCCAACCTTCTTATACTCACTAAGAACCCGATTTAAGAAGAAACTGGAGAGCGAAGCCCTCAGGAGATAATTTAAGCGTTTTATGAGTTAAAATGAATGGAATGGTCAAATTTGCATAGTTTGATATTGATTAATTCTGCATAGAAATATTATTGATTTTTATTTTTTACCTTTTTTTTTATTCCCTTCTTTAAATGTAGTCAGCCAGCTGAGACATGTTAGTTTTCTGAGGTTGGCTTATTTAAAACTATAAGGCTAATGTAGCTGTGTGAACCTATGTTGGCGGGGGTTATTTGCATCACATGATATGATTTTTATAAACACCATTGGACTGTTCAAATGAACCCCTCTGAAATAGTTCAGGACGGTGAGTTTTCTTAAGTTTTTGTAAGTGAATGTCGTAATGATTTTCATTGACTGTGTCTAATGACTTTAAAAGTGTGACTTGGGATACCAAAAGTAGAATTACTAACATACAAGTGCTTAAGCTGGCAGTTAGCATTATGTAAACTGAATGCCTACATAAGACAGATCTTCTGAGTGGCACTCCCCAGCAGTAACAACAGTCCTAAGAGTATCAGCGGTGGCGGTGCACAAAATTTTGAGGCTCTGCTGAGGCCACAGTTGCACTCTCCTCCTGAGCGTGACTTGGGTGACTGGGTGGTAGGTGGTACAGGGCAAAACATCCAGTCGACTGCAGTTGATCTGGGAGCAATGACTTCCTGGTCCAATCCTCCACTCTTCAGAACCCAGTAGGAGTTGTCCCTGAAGAAATATGTTGCTCCATCTGTGGGAGAAAAAAAGAAACATCATGTCATGTGTGATATGTGAATTATAGAAAATGCTGTTTCTGCTGATAATAGCAAGAAGGGCAGAACTCTGGGTCCCAGCAGGGCTGCTCAAAAAGTCATTTGTTAATGATTAATACCATGCTGACAGATATCCACTATAACAAATCCCACCCATTTGTCATGATTGAGACTGACTGAGTGCTAAGAGAGTGTGAGAGCCTTCTAATTTCTTGGTGTCAACATCAGTGAAGATCTCTTACAAAAGTGGTTAAGCAATGGCGACTGCATTTTCGGCGAAGAGTAATTCTAAGGAACTTTCACAGAGGCGTTGTTGAAATATTCTCACCAGCTTCGTCAGAGTAAGGTTTGGAAACTTACCCTTAACCCATAGAAGCCCACAGAGCTTTTAAAAGGCTATAAAGATCCATATACAGCTTTATCTTTCACATGGAGTCCTTGAGCGACCTATACATCCTGGATGCAGTCACATGACAGTTGGTGAAGATATGACCTCCTTTAGAAAATGGTGAGGTGTTTGGTTAGCGCACGAGACAAAACCATCTGATTTTAAAAGCTTGTTTTTTGTACCTATAGGGTTCCGACCCATTTAAGAGCTCTACTGCTTTGGTTACAAATTCTATATTACATATATCCATATTCTATAGTCCATATTCCATATTCATATTCCATATACCCATTCTGAGCCTATTTCTAGAAAACAGTGATGGAAAACAAGTTATGAAATTGTTGTTGTTGTTGTTGTTGTGACATATGCTACCGGTATTTTGACCTTATAATACTTACAGAAGACACCATGTGACCTCTTTGTCATGCGACTCATCTTTTATGATTTTACAACTGACCCCTCATCATTTTCCTTTATGGGGAAATGGGTCTGGCCTATTATTGGTTAAGACAATCTCTTCACTCATTTTCCATCTTCCAGATGATACAGGAGTGTGGAATAAACCAGATCACAGAACTGTTTCTACTTCCAGGCCAACAGGGCTCTAAACACCTCGCCCCAACAGGGCTCTCCCTTCAACTTAGGGTGGTCTTCGGGACCGATCCTTTGGTACCAAGTTAATGACAGTATGGGGGTGGGGCGGGCAGCATATGTGCCTACCAGCTCAGAAAGGCAATAACACATGGGGAAATGGCCACACGTTTAGCTGGAACGACGAATAATCAAAAAGAAAAGTGGTGAACAGAAATACCAGTCAGTAAACCCAGAGCAGCACCTCATACAGAGACATAGAGAATTCATGCGAATGTGTTTTTTCATAGTCATCTCACATGAGCAGCGAACCCAAAGTGTAATTCTTGTTATCCTGAAATATGTTTGACCTTTAATTTGGTTTGAGACAGCTCCCACTGCTGTGTAGCCAGCTATGCTCCGTATGGTGACTGCATAGGGTAAACTACTAGGTTTAGGCTAACGTAATGCGTCCATATTTGGTTGTACCATTGTTTGTGTTTTAATGTGGAAATGAGTATAGAGACGTGTGAAAACACCATATGACCTCATACTCCACTGATATAAGCACCTGACCTGTACTGTGTTTTCCAACTCCCACTCATTAACGCTCAACCCATGAGATAGCTGCTAGAACATTAGACATTACACTGCTAAGTTGCACGCTTCGATGTGACAGAGCTGTATTACTTTATACTGCATTTTGTACAGTAAATGGATGTACTGTATGTATTCTGTTTTTACCTACACAAACCACGGAGAGGGAAAAGCGACGGATTGTCTGACACACAGGGACTGATCCTACAGCCACGATTGTGGACATGCACCACACAACGACATGCACAGACCATTACGACGACTGTCATTAACACCACGTCACCGTCACCAAAGACTGCAGTGGTGTCGTACCAGACTGTCATGGAGTGATCTTCTGAGCAGGTCATCTTCATTGCATGTTGGGTTAGCGAACACGGCGGCCCGACGCCATACTGAGAGACAGACTTCTGTATGTGTAGCTTAATAAATATTGATCATATCAGTCTAAATTTATCATCAGTTATTGATCCTGGTCACCTTTATCCTCCTTCCCAACACACCTGCACTCCCACACTTCCATCCTTTGATGAGTTTAACCACAGTATCTGAAGTACAGTACATTTTTCTTTTTTACCTTTTCCCCAACTAATGACATCATCAGGGTTGCTGGGCACACCCTTCCACAGGGAGGCACTTTTAGGGTAATCTGGATCCGGGTAAGCCACCTTTCCATCCTGACGTTCGGTGAATCTCCAGAATTCTCCACCGCTGAAGATATACGTTTTCCCGTTATGAGGCCACACGAACACTGCCTCTACTTTTTCCACCAACTTTCCGCTGCGAGTCCTCATACCCCAATCAGACACGGGCCGGGGGTAACCATCCATGGCCTTTGTGTCCTGGAATATCCAGTACTCTGAGCCTAAGAGGGAGGACAGACATACAAACATGACGGACATATAAACAGAACACCAACATGGAGGCTGAGCAACATCAACCAGAGGCTAAAGGGTCACAAAGACGACTGTATCTTCACTCTCCCAATATCTGTTAACTTCAGGAAACACACACTAATGCTGTATTAAAATGTGTGGAAGTGTGTTCTAATATCACATGGTGCTACTGATGTGAGATGATGAAGTCTACCGGGGCATCCTCTGAGACAGGTGATGCTCCAGTACATGTTTTCGAACTGCCACTAAGTTATTAGACACCTCAATACGCTTGGAGGAGAATGTTAGGGGGCAATTTTGTTGGGTCAGCTGTCAGACTCCCATGCTGGCCAGCATCCTGCTAAGTTATGGGGAAGAGAAAGTACTATCCCACTCA
The DNA here is from genome assembly GCA_024036415.1 of Prochilodus magdalenae. NCBI lineage: Eukaryota > Metazoa > Chordata > Actinopteri > Characiformes > Prochilodontidae > Prochilodus > Prochilodus magdalenae. The sequence continues at coordinate 276,694 of JAMWET010004990.1, forward strand.
TCCAGAACGTGCGACAACAGTTATCTTTTGTGCTCCTGATACAGGAGGCATGGCCAGGGACTGAACACTGTGTCCTCTGTTGAGAATATGATTTTCTTTTCTACTTAGAAAATCAACAAAACATGCACTTCTATGGTAGGTGTATCTAATAGCCTGGTCAAAAAGGCCATTGCACACTGAATGTGACATGAAAAAATTCTGAAAATATAAAATATATGGGTTTTTTTTCGCATCAAAACTACACACACCAGATTCTATACATTGTTTGCTTTTTTGGAATTTGGTTGGATGATGGGCACTGAGAATATCAGGTCCTGCCACTTTCAGTTTTCATCGCCTGGAAACGAATCTAAAGTACAAAGTAGGTTTAATAAAGACAACAGAAGAAACTGCTCTCGAAGAGGCCTTATTTCAAACGTATTCTGCTGGTGGTGCTCAGGAGTCACAAACTGAAGGCAAGTTTGACTTCCGGTATAAGAGAAGGTGGCCCATATGGGGTGTTGGTGCAAAATCAGCAATATTTAAACAGCAGTTTGATTTTGTCTATTAATTAGAGTTTAAAAGGTATGTACCTATATGGCGATCGATATGACACAATGGACCTTCATGTAATTATGTTATAAACAGCAGAAGTCACAATATTTAATCTTCAAACATAAACTTTGTACTTAAATGATAATGAGTTAACACTGTATCATGTAAAGTAAAATAAAATTGAGTAACTGCTTTTACGCATATCTCATATCTCTCATATTTGAACCCAGCATTGCTAAATTGTATTCCACTTAACAGGGTGCAATGAGCATACAGTAGCTTTGTGTTTTTATGGTTGTAGGCTTCCCAAGCTAGTGATACGGATATGTGCCTATCAAACAGTAATAAAAGTTTGGATGACGTGGTGATTTAATTATGTCTAACTTTAGCAATAATGGGCGACTCGAAATGGGCGACTCAAGCTCAGTCAACAAGGGGTAAAAGGGCTGTTGCTTCTGCTTTGTGCACATCCTTGACTCCTATCACTGTATTGATCTTACTAACCGATGAAGAAGATGATCTGGCTATCAGTCCTTCTCTCATAAACAGCATCGATGTTATCCGTCCCGGGCGGCAGTCCCATCCAGAAGTTGGTGATATGAGCCGGGGAGAGGGACACTAAGGAACCGGATCGCTGCATTCTCCAGAAATATGGCCCTGATACCGACCGCAACAAACACACAGGATTTGAAGCAGTGACTGATCATGACATCACATAGAAAGACTCAGAAGCAGGGCTGAGATTCATGACTACATACCTTTAAAAAAGAACACGTCTCCCCGAATGTTGGCCACCGCATCAAATCCTCCCTCACACCGATCCTGGTAGCCTGGGTCAGGCCTGGAAAAGAACAATGGGGAGGTGAAAGAGCTCCATGTCCCTTGAATACCCAGAAATAATGGCAGATGTACTTTTATAGGGGGGAGCAATATGATGATATTATAAGTTATCATCAAATGCTCATATCATGGGTACCATCAGTTCTTCTAGAACAGTGTATCTCAGCCCAGCACTTATATACAGTATAAACAAATAAGATTAAATAAATAAGAGTAGGGATTATGGGTGAGTATATGTAGATTATTAATAATTCCTTTCAATTTTCCTGATTCACGTTTGCTTTTGTATTGACTGACTTAGAAGTCATACAGTGACCCTGCCTCCCCTCAAACTATATATGACAGGATAGTGAAGCTTAGTGTCAGCTCAGGTTCAGGTTCAATAAACAGCACCGCTTCAGTTTAGTTCAACTCCCTCTTTATTCTCCATCTGGGTTACAAAAAGTAAGTGTTGCTGATTTTAGGAATCAAAGTTTGTATTAAGAAGGCAGTGATTCTTGTTTCTGTGGCCGCAGTACATGTAGAACATAGCCACAGCAAACATGGACCCTAAAGCTAAATACTTTCCACTTATAAATTGGATTTGTCAGAAAGAACACCAATCTGGCAACCCTGCATGATGGGCAAATTCTCAACATGATCACTGAATAGGTTCAGTTTTGCTATCATGACCTTTTGCGAAGCTTTGCTTTAGTTTTGTGAGGGGCCAACCACCCACTGTGGTTGGGCCTATGCAGCCTGCAAACTGCAGTGAGAGACTTTCACAACACAGTGATGGTTTTGTGTTCATAGTGTTTCACAAGGTGTTCAGAACTGGGAAGTTCTATATATGCAAGCTTCCTTTCACTGGTACAGAATTTCTGAAGTATATTAGCAACACTCACTTTACGGTCACTCTTGGTAAAGGTTTAGGCAGGTCAGGCACGTGTGGTGTGAACCGACCATCAGGCGGTGTTGCGGGTCCGTTCCTTTTGATCCCTGCAATAAACAGTTACAGAACATAGCATTAGCAATGACACTTGAGCTAAAAAGCAGTCCTGATGTGTTTCCTAATGTATGCAAACTTGCAGAGTACATAAACACTGGCTGTATTTAAAATAGCACACGGTATACTACGGTAGTATGTACTGCACACTGTCTACTGTCAGTACAGTAACAGGTTCTGACCTACAGTGTAGTATACTAATACAGTCACATGACCAGTTACCTCACATTTACCTCAGAGCTGTTATTACTGTTTAGAGCTAGCTGCTGCTAACGCTGCTCAGTTCACCTGAAATACGGTTAGCCTAGCTGTTAGCTCCCCTCGGCTATTTCACTCTAAAACTGATTGTCTGGCTCATTCTAATAAACACACACCCCATTACAATCACTACACCCACAGTTATCATCGGAGTGGGCTGCGTTTAGCTCCCCAGCGTTACCTGCTGCCATTTTCTCTGGCTGAAGCAGACTGAGAGCTGGTGAGACCGCAGTTAGCAGTGCATACCATCCCAGCTCCTGAAGAACTACACTACCGAGAAGTTCAATTCCACCCCTGCTCTAAACCTATCCACTTTATTCAGGGTAGATCATCACGAGAAAGGCTGGTGACCACTGCTCTCCAGACCTGGCCAAGCTGCTGAAGATTTCTCACCGTACACGGTCTGGATGGCTTGAATGTCGTCCATGGGAAGGCTGTAGGTTCTAACGTCTCCTACAGGGCCTTGGTAGTATGGCTGCATGATGGAGGGGTCAGAGGAAGAGTGGGAGAGGCCCAGGGCATGGCCAAACTCATGCACCGCCACAGTAAACAGGTCCGTGCCGGAGCCGTCTGGAGCTGCGTAGGTCCAAATCTCCTCATCATCGAAATGCGTGTCCCCTGCGATGTCGACCTCTCCAGGGAAGAATGCGTGAGCCAACGTGCCTCCCTGTCCATCGAACGGGTAGCCGTCCTCGTGGATAGAGTGGGCGAAAGAGATTTTAATGTCAGCCTGGTTGGCTTGCTCAGGGGAAACAGCACTGAACTGGATGTTGGTGTGGTCGCTCCAGACTTTTAGGGCTTGGTGCATTAAATATTTCACCAAATCCTCTCGGAGGGTGGACTGTAGTTTGGGGTAATTCAGGACACTGTGTAGAGGTGGAAAGAAGAAGGCAGGAAAATACAAAGAAAAACAGAAAGGACAATTTAGATTTGAACTTTCAGACATTTCTGCTTTTGTTTCAAGTTCAAGTTTCAGGTTTATTTGTCATTTGCACAACATCTCAGGACATTTATGCTTTCAGTTACTGAAAATCTGATAACATGAAATGCTTGTGGTGAGACTCATGTTGACACTCTACAGGAGGACAACATTATATACATACTAACCATTAAAATAAAGAGATATAAAAGAGATATATTAAATAAATACAAAATAAAAAAATACACAATATACAAAAATATATTAAAGACATATACATAGAATATACAAAGACAGGAGGGGTTTGTAGAAATTCTCTGATATGTACATTTCTGTTTGTTTATATTCACTTCAAATTGATACACAACGTCTATTAACTGTATTAAATAAATACAAAATACACAATATACAAAAATTATACTGATAAATAAATACAAAGCATGATATGTACATTTCTGTTTGTTTTATAACAAAGACAACGTCTATTAACTTTATACTGATAAATAAAGAAAAGCATGAACAAAGACCACCAGACAAACCAATTTGCCACTTTGTGTGTTTAAGGTGAAAGTACATTCAGGCTGCTGCAGATGATGCTACATAAGTATGATGGGACTATACATACCTGGGGGCTCCAGAGCAGATGTTAATGACTGGCTAAAAGGAGTGACTGCATGTGGGCGTGGCCAAAGACCATAGTGTGAAGGATATAGCTGAATCTGCAGGTGTATGGAAGCGTACGGTCATATGGGTCTACCAGCAATAGAATTGTAATGGATGTCTGAAGTCTTTGTTCAGGTTTTGTAGTTGTTTCCATGAGTGTTGTTTAATAATGTTGTCCCTAAGAAATTTAGGAAGGTCCCTCGCCTTCACCATGATTGCTACACAGCGAACGGAATCCTCCCAAACATTTTAATAAGGAAAGTAAAAGCAATTCTGCGGCATAAAAACCAGGAACTGATGTTTTGTCATATAAAGTTTTTTATATAAATGACTCATTTTACATAAATGAAAAGGAGATATACACTGAAACTATATTCAACTACACATACAGAGTCTGAATACTTGTTTTCTTAGCTGTAGGACTCTACTGTAATGTGGGTCTAAAGATGACTTACTGATAATGACTGTGCATGAGCGAGAGAGAGACCGCGAGAGAAAGAAAGAGAAAGTGAGAGAACGCTATGTAAAAACTGTTCACCAGACTGTCTGCATGTAAGCACACAAACCTCCATGTTAGGACAGACTTTTCCCAGCGGAGTCCAGATAGAGCATATCGCTTCCTCCTCCTCTTTCTCAGCATGTCCTCTGTGCCTACAATGTCCGGCAGTGAGCATCTTGGTGTTGACATGAGTTTCAGTGTGTCGGCGTCTAGAGAGGGAAAGCATAGACGGGAGAGCGCAGATCAATATATGGATCCCAGAAATGGACGCTCCTAATGCAGTGCGTCCAGGGCGTGATAAAAGCATGGCACCAGAGGAAAAAGCATTATCAATGAACATCTTCTCTGGCGATGTAGTTTAGACTCAGACCTCGTGCATGTGTAGACAGCCTGCCCTGGACAGTTACTGAAAATCTGATAACACTGATAAACTCCTTTTGCATAAATAGTCTTCCAGATGCAGAACTGTTTATGATGTACTGCATGTCCTAAAGGGGATCCGTTATGCTCATTGAAAGTGTTGATCATTTTACTTTTGAGGTCTCCTAGATTTTTTTACATGGTTTATTGTTTTTAAAAGCACATTAGTTTTCCTCATCTGTATTTACTAGCTCTGAACCCAAATATACAACTTTCCAGAGTTTTGTTTGTTGGGCTGGTTTTATATTTTGAGATTCAATTATAATTTTTTTATTTAGATTTTTAAATAACTAAAAATCTGATCTGATTACCTACAAATAACAGTGTAAACAGTCGATTAAAAACATCTGATTTTAGAAATGCACTGTGTAACCTGTACATGCATAATAAGCATAATAGCTCCTCTTTAATAAATGTATATATATGTATTAATATATGATTTATTTCTTAGTATTATACATTGTAAAGGGCAGATACCTTCATGTTTTAAAATGATCATATAATTCATACATTATAGTGTAAACAAAGTCATTCAGAGTGGTCTGATGGGAAATGGTCAGTTCTAGAGAAAGAGCCCGAGCGAAAGTTGTTCTCATTGGTGGTGAAATGAGCCAGAGGAGCTCTGAAGAGTTTAATGCCTCTAAAAGCCACATCACAGAAAGTCATTAAGTGTTTAATGTGTCCAAGTTTTTACGCTTATTCCCATTCAGAAAGCCATTACATGACATAAATCAGCTGCCTGTCAATTCACTGGCGGGTGGAGTAGTGAATAAACTGACTTTACGTTGAAGACCGCAGCCATCACCACCATAGTAAGTTTATACTCTATGAAGACGTATCTGGACAAAAGCAGGACAAAAAGACTAATGTACCAAGTTTGCCTGTTTCTTTCAGTCCCCCAAATCTCTGCATCTGTCTGATGGCTTTCTCGATTCCTTCTTTGGTCTGCAGTTTTCCTGTCCGTGGATCAGGAGGGGGGAGGTACCCGTACCGGCTCAACCAATCCTGGAACAGGAACAGAAGTTCTTAGAAACCCATTAAGAATGCATACAAATGAATACATTACAATGCGCTTGACCTCAATAGCAAAATGCTAGCTGGTGTCTATGAGGAGCTATGTCCCCAGTCTTCTGGTAGCTTAGCCACAAGTGCTATGAACAGCACCACGGACTGCAATTAACCAAGTCTATTAAACATTTGGAAGTGGTTTGCAATGCGATTCCAATCAGACGGCACTGGCTAAATTATATTTTGTACTACATTAAAGAAGAGCCGACCCGCTTGTAGGCCATTTTTAGACTGGAAACATTTGCAAGGATGCTTCCGCAGACATGCTGTTGTTGAGTTCAACGATTAGTTAAGATGCAATTCATAACACAACACAAAAACCGCATACTGAGCATTCTCCAGCAAGGTGCGCTATATCGACAGACAAACCGTCTGAGTACGGCCAAACTGTCTCCGCCTGCCAAAGCAGACAACCAGCTGATTCTCACCCAACACTGATCCGCATACATTAACATGAATGACACACATGTAAAGTAGATCTCACTGCTCTACGTCCACATTTAGCTGCTGGAATAACAGTAGATCCCACGCTGACTTGCCTTTAGCGCCCTCTTAGGGGCTTTAACAGTCAGTATCTCCATCAGATGCTCAAGTAAGTCAGGGAATGACAGTAAGAGAAAGATAAAGACTTACTGCCAGTGACATTTACACCAGTGATAGACATTCAAACGATGGTGCAGTTATCAAACATGTCTGTCATCGAAAAATCCAATCCAAAGTCATGAACTGCAGATCACTAGAGGACAGCCTACCAGGAAATATCAGGAGTTGGAAAAAAATCCAATTTGCCAGTAGTCTGAACACGCTTTAGGCCTTGTCCACATTTATGCAGGTATTTTTGTAAAGGTAGCTTTTTTGTGCTTTGGTTTTTCGTCCACATGCAAACAACTTTTAGGTCACTAAAACCCGAGCTCTTGAAAAACTCAGTTCAGGGTGAAGATATTGAGAAACTCAGTTTTCAGGGTTTTTGGCTTGAAACGTTGAGTGTGCGGCGTTTACATGAAGATGTTTTGTGTACACTGGTGGACGTAGCCAGGATAGCGCTAGTTTTACCATCGCTAAAAGGACATGTATATGTATACAGGCAAATATCGTCGCTGTCCGAAGAAGAACAAGTATTTCCAAAATGGCAACTTTACAGGAGAGGCCAAAAACCTCATTTAACTCTAATGTAAGTCAATGGAAACAGATGTCTTTTCAAGCTGTCTTGATGCATACATATAAAAATCAACAAAAGAAATGGAAGAGAAATCTTTGGATTGGACATGACGAGATACAGTTACTATACTGAGAATGTGCAGAGGTCACTGCCATCTCCAGCATTCCCACCACAGCACTAAATAGTGTGTAACTAGTGCAGCACTATTAAAAAGTGCATTCATAAGTGTGGCAGGCACGTACAGGTATGGTTTGGGACTCAGCCAGCCTTCTGATTGGCAAGTGTGGCTTTAGGGTTAGGGTTAGATTACTGCCTCCTGGTTTGGCTTGAGGTTTGGTAATTGACCTCTGCATTTCCACTGTCACCTCCACTGTTATCCTTCCTCATTGTGGTACTATGTTAGTACATCCTGGTCTGATTTCTTCTTTAGAGAGTGTTTTGAACAGATACAAATATGTAAATCTCCCATTACAAAGTGAATTCAAACTTTAAAGCTGGGACTCAAGGGTAGTACTGTTACAGGCACATGTACATTGTTTTACATTGTTTTTTGGTCGGAGTAAAACCTGAGCTGGTTTAAAAAGTAAAATGTGTGATTTCACTAGGTAAAAAATTTAAAAAATGAAATGACTTCAATTCTAAAAAAAAACAATAAAATGTCATAAGAATATGTAGTTTTCAGTCAGTATGAATAACGTCTTTTTAAGAAGACGGTCAGAGAAGCCCAGTCATTTTGTCTTTCAGTCACTGCATGGATGTATTCAATTCCCCTTATTTATATTTAATTTAATGACGGATTGTAACAGAACACCAGCTGCCTGCATCTAACCATTTGTCCGCAATAAAAGACAAGAATATTGATTATATGGAGGAATGGCCATTAAAGGAAAGGACCTACCACACCCCGGGAGTACTGGTCAGGCATCGGCGCGGGAGTGACCGTAGAAGCGAACATGACCACTGTAGCCATCATATAAGCCAAACAAGATCCAGAGTCCATGTCTGAAAGCACTGAGCTGAAAACAACAAAACAACTTCAACACTTAAGGTCTGCTCCACTACAGCGATCAGTACCGCCACTGAGAAGTGTTCAGTAAAAGAGCTGGACGTTAATATAGTTTCAAAGTGTATCTGGTTCCATAAACCCTGTTCTGTGTTACATCACTGCCTAGCGTCAGCATGCACTTGATCTCTCTTGTTCTCCAACCCCACAGCATGTGCACATGAGAGAGAGGAAGAGAGAGAGGAAGAGAGAGACAGAGAGCCAATCAGCAACAGGGGTGTGTTTATGATTGTGCACTACACAAGAATTCCAAGGACTACATTCACTGCGTCCCCTAAGTTCACTGCCTCCCTAATTTCCCTGCCACCTTAAATTCATTACCACTTTAGGTTCACTCATACATCAAATTCACTGCTACGTTAAATTTCCCCGCCACCTTAAATTGCCTGATACCTTAAATTCCCTGCCACCCTAAATTCATTGCCACTTTACATTCACTGATACATCATATTCACTGCTACATTAAATCCACTGCCACCTTAAATTTGTTGATACCTAAAATTCACTGCAATCTTAAATACAATGCCACCTTAAGTGCATTGCCACCTTAAATAAACTAAAAAAACTTGAAAATTACTGCCACTTAGATGCCCATGGCAAATTTAAAATAACTATTTATTTATTTGTTAATATTTATGAAGATAAAATGAGGTCCATGCAGCCTGTGTAAGTACTGTTAACTGTAATATGTACCAAGCTAGCAAAGTTTGATATTTTATTGTTGCTAAGATGATGAGGAATAGTGTGTGAACTACTCAACGACTCAACAAGTTTTTCAAAATAATGAACATGGAAAATAAATATAAAACAGACTGTTAAATATTTACTTCTCTTTGAAAAAACTGTTTATTATATCTGATTCTCTGGGCGAAGGAAGCTTCAGATACAGTCACCTGTGACTAAAACGTACCTAATAGAGTGTAACACCTCCACGAGCACCAAGAACTGCTGTAATTGGATTTGGCATGGTCTGGACAAGTTTCTGGATGTAGCCACATCAATGATGCAAGAGAAATCAAATAATTCAGGTCAGAGGTCAGTTGGTCCAGATTTGGTGGATGCCTTTATAGCCACAATTCCGAGGAGAATTCTCTGTAGACTGGGATTTTATCCACTGCTGGTAGATCCGTATGACCATACAGTTCTATACACCTGCAGACTCAGCTACTTCCTCCACACTCTGATCTTTGGCCACGCCTAAATGCAGTCACTGCACTGTACCACCTCTTCCCAATCTATGAATCCCATCACTCACACCCCGCAATGATTTATAGCTCCACCTTAAACATGCAAGGTGGCGCTATAAATGAACCCATGAAATTTTGGAGTGGATGCAAATCACAGAGTTGTTTTTATTTAAATTTTTTAAATGTAATTTTTCTTTTCTAACCTGTGCCTGGGCTTTATTGGTAAGAGTGTATCAGAAACATCAGCGGCGTTACTGTGTTACCACGGCGTTACCACACGCTGCACAGTTTCTACCGTTTATCATTGTGGGCCCACCTTGAAGGTGTTAGAGGGTGTAACTCTTCTGTTAATGCAAACTGAAAGCCTCAAACTGTACGACCAAATTTCTCTCTTTATAAACCCAGTTTTCTTCCTCTGAGAAACCTGCCTCACACTCATTCTTCTTAATCACACCCAGTCTGTAGAACTCCCATGTCTAAGAAACATTTATATTGGCCTTCTGAAGGCATTGTGGATTTTTCCCAGAATGAGTCCTCCAATTTTAAAAATGTTCTTCTTTTCTGATTGTTCCTCTTCATTTTTTTCCTTTATACTCTTGTGAAGTTGTATTGGCCAGTATCTCCTTGTATGGGCCTGGATGTCAGGAAGGCTGCTTTGTGACGACTTCCGCTGTAAGGGGCCCTGCATATAAAACAGATTCATGTTTCTTAGCGGATGCCTCAACTTAGTTTCCGTTCTAAAAGTAGAAGAAATGATGTGTGCCCGTAGTATGCTGGGGTGTTAGAGCATTGTTTCCATTACCCAGGTGTTAAGTATGTTTTAGAACCAGTGGTCAGGGTTTTTCCTCAGACTAGCAGCACATATGAAGAACTTGGTGAACAGGTTGATCAGGTAAGCAGTCTGTAAACTCCCCCAGGTGTTCATTTATAGCCAACAACCCACTCGTTTCTAAATTAGTTCAAAGCTTACATCAATAAAAACTTCCCCTTAACTGCACAGAGCGCTGACCACATAATAAAGAAGTCATATCGTAAACAACAAAGCCTTTATGAGTTGGTGCCTAAACTTAGGTTGCTTTTAAACCTAATAAGGTAAAGTTCTATCTTTACTTCACCCCATTTTAGCATGTGAACATTTTACTTCCACAGTGATGAACAGGTGGACAGGGGGATTCAACACCAGTGTATGTTAGTGCATATCAGAGCTGTACTGATGTGTTAGACTTGGCACATGGATCGAGAAGTGTGTTTTGGAATATATATATATATATACATATATATATATATATATATATATATATATATATATATATATATATATATATATATATATATATATATATATACACATAGTGAAATACAGATTTGATAACGTTTATGAATTAAATGAACTGTATCTACATATATATATATATATACAGTATATATATCTACCCCTGTATCTATAAAAAGCCAGCACAGGCGAGGTCTAGGCCTGATGCTGCCGCTTTGCCCACACCAGACAGAGCTAGCATGTGTGAATCGGGAATTATGTGATAATCTCTGTGGTCTGTTTATTTTTTTTAAATCATGGTGGGAAACAAACTGAATAAGAAACATTAGGAAATTACCTGGGTGTGAAATAGCTTCCTCTGTCTTAAATTGTCCATTGCTAAATACAAGGCCGCCCAATTGAGGCAGACCTAACGGTCAAGTTCACCTGATATAATTCACACCAAAATAATGTGGCCCATATGGTAATTTGGTTCGTTTGAAATTCCATTGAAACGAATGTAATTTCACATGTGAATGCAACTTCAGCGCAGCATGTGAAACATTTAAAAATATAAATCATTCTAACCACTTTTATAATGTCAGTTCCAGCTCAACAAACCACAGAACCACTAAATATAATGTAGCATTAAAACATAATATGTAATACAATTTATTACTGCCATGTTGGACTTACTGGACTGGGTGTTTCAGAGAGAAGGGCTCAGTGAAATATAGACTATATTATCATGCTGAGCAGATACAACAGTGATCACATTTGCTCCACAATAAAGTACTGATGATGTAAGTTTTGCTCTTTCTTTTAATTTTTTTCCTTCCTGCCTCGACTCACAAGAAAGCAATAGATTTTACCTCATAGCCGATGTCGAAAGGGCGTATACTTTCTGAAACCCACTTTTAACGGCACAGGAGATGAAAGACACATCCTGTGACCAAACAGCCTTGCACCCTTGCAGTACTATTTTTTTTGTCAGTTTATACACTGAAATCTTGAGCGAATTTATCCTTTTTGGTGTAGCAATTGAAAAAAGAAAAAAAAACTTTCACATAAACATTTCACAATTATTGCCACACCTGAAATTGCAGCTTTTGTGCACCTTCCTCTGGACAAGACAACAACATTGAGTCTTATAATAAGGTCGGAGTTCACGTACGCTTGATGTGTACTGTGTTCGTATTACAGTGCGCTGTTATTCCAACAGCCCCAACAGCTAAACGCTGGACAGTAGAGGATCTGCTTTACCTGCTCTGTTGGAGTGAAATAGCGATAGCATATTGATTATTTTTATGTAAGAGAGCCATTTAGTGTTGGAATCTGCCGTTTGTCTGCTGACGAAGCACACTGGAGGTACAAGACCGCTTGGTCATATTGCCCACCATCATAGCGCCCCTTTCTGGTTATCTCAGAGTTCAAGTTTCATTGTGCATTGTGACACATTTTTGAACGTTAAAAATCATATCTGTGTAGCTTAAAGTGTCTGCATTTGCGTCCTTGTGCAAAGTATTGGGCCTCAGTGAAGGTGCACCGATCAATCGACCAGAAATGGACATTTTGATATTTGATCAGCCATGTATAGGCACATGTCATTGTGTATTATCTAGAATCCCAGGTTTACTAGGTGTACATAAGACTTTATCAGCCATTCAAAAGCAATTTACAAGTTTCCAATATAGAAATGTGTCCAGGTCAGGAAGAACTCTTCACTGTGAAGTATGATGGTGCAGCTTTTGGTTAGTTTAAATTGATCATATTGAGGGTAGTATATGATAGTATAATATCAAAATGCATACAGGATGGCAGGTCTGTAATCCCAACCACAGGTAAATCTTATATATAAAAAAAACAGGAGAGGAACAGATTACATCAAAGACAACATCTCATTATTCCAAAGTTCAGCGGGATGGATACAATCGCATGGAAACAGCAATCCATCCACTCAAGCCTGAAATTCCTCATTGTTTACTATAAAATAAAAAAAACTACTAATATTTCTATGACTGCTCTATTAAACCTAACAATATCGATGACCAGACCTGAAACCATAAACAGGATGTTCAACAATCCTTATGAATTAAGGCCTGATGGCACCAAGAGGTTTTAAACAGTAGGCAAGAACTGTGCACCAAATGTCAACTCCAGTAAATTAATTACAGCAGCGACTTCACACACAAACCATAAGACAAGGATTGTGTCACTGTAATGACACTTCATCAGCATAACAATTACAATAGGGATTAAGACTGCACCGTATATCAAGTTCAGGTCGATATAGTTAGATGTTTGCAATGTATGCAAGTGCGGTAAAATCTGGGATGTTGCAGTGCAACCCCAACCTCTCACATGTGGCTTTGACTTTCCTCATTCAGCCTAAAAATGTGACTTCTTAGCACACATACACGCCCACCCTGTGGTGTACCCTCCAATACTTCACATGCAAAGCATGTGCTAGGCAGCAGTGCCTGTTAATCCTCACCAAGTTGTGAATGACTGTCACGAATAAGAAGTTACTCTCTAGCACTGGTAGGTCACATGAATGTTCACTCTGGTCACTTCTGCTCTACCCTGGTCATTCTCTTTCAAGTTTCAGTCGGCTGTGTAAACAGTCACTGGTAGTAGCAGAACCGACGACATGTAGTCTTATTTCCTTTGGCGGCATTTTCATAAATCAGAAGCTAGCTGGAGTGTAAGCTATTCAGAAGGGTATTCCAGGTCCCAGGATGGTTCACTAATGTAGTGTTGGCTTTCTGCTCACTTGCCATGACGAAGTTTCAATAGGATCAAAATGGTTAGCCGTTCTTTTCTGGAAGTGCTTATTTGGTAGGTTTTCCAAATGGTTGCTGAGATCTTACACTCTCCTCCTCTTTGGTTGGGAAAATGATTAACAGCTCCCTCTTTCCACCAGTCTTTTAGGAAATCAGGATGTTTTTCATATTTCAAAATATGCTACAGCATTGGTAAACCAGTTTGCTACAGCGCCACCCTGAGGCAGACCACTGCTGCAGCTTTAGTTGGTCAAGAAAAACAGAAGCTTGCCAATTGTGGGTTAAGCAGCCTAACAATAACAGCTTAACATCATAAGTTTGTTTTCAGGGATCCCCAGAATTTAGATTTTAGGGTGATTTAAGAGGTCCAAGAGGTTAATCAGGGGTATCTGACACCTTAACTAGCTGCAATGATGGGTCCTATGGGAACTCAGTCTTTTGTAGCCTGTTAGCTAATAATGCTAATCTATAGCTACCTCCTGTGTGTGTTGGATGCATGACTGATGATTTACAGAGCCTGAAGCCGCCCTGAAGACCAGAGCCTGTAATTTACTGTGAGTGAGCAGACGCCAACTCATATGATCTATGCTGTGATTCATATGAGAGCACGCTGGATCCTGATGGTGCTGAGTCGAAACTTCTCTCAGAATGGAAGTTAGGTTAATAGTCACGCATAACTGTGATGCAACAATGCTTCATATGCACCAACTACTTCCATGGTCTGTTTACAAAAGAACAGTTGAGTTGTATGTGGTGATGAACAGTTGTTTTTAGACTTAAATCATTTTTCATTTACTGTAATACGCTGCTAATAATACGTTGGCCACTCTCTGTGCAGCCTTCCCCTCCTCCATGCCTCCAGAGCCAGCCTGATAATGTCATTAGTGGTGTGAGGGAGAGTGTGTGCATGGGGGAGAGAGAGGGAGAGAGAGAGAGAGAGAGAGGGAGAGAGAGGTGGGGAGAGAGAGAGGGACAGTGTTTGTATGGTAGAGGGAGAGAGAGAGAAAGGGGGGGGGGGAGACAGTGTTTGGATGGTAGAGGGAGAGAGAGAGAAAGAGAGAGGGGGGGACAGTGTTTGTAAGGTAGAGGAAGAGAGAGAGATGGAGAGAGAGAGAGGGAGAGTGTGTTTATGGGAGAGAGTGGGTGGAGGGGGAGGGGGAGAGTGTATGGGTGAGAGAGAGAAAGAGAGAAAGACAGAGGGGGAAAAAGAGAGAGAGGGAGAGTGTTTGTATGGTAGAGGAAGAGAGAGAGATAGGGAGAGTGTGTTTATGGGAGAGTGGGTGCAGGGGGAGAGTGTGTATGGGTGTGAGAGAGAGGGGGGGGGGTGTTTGTATGATAGAGGAAGATAGAGAGAGAGAGAGAGAGAGAGAGGGAGAGAGAAGGAGATTGAGTGTTAATGATCAAACAGCAGCTAGCTTCACAACCTTTGCCTCGGGACTCTTTAAAACCCATCAGTGAGGAAAGTGACTGTTTCTAATGGAAGCTTTAATCTTCCTGATCATATTTTACTTCTAACTGGGTTCAAAATATGACCCTCAACTGTACTACGGTCACCCAGACACGCTCTCTTCAAGCTCTGCTTCAGCTCCAACAGACCCATACAGGAATTCTGGGCCTTTTCTTTTATTCTAGAACTACAATAACACATTACAATCCTCACTCTCATTTACCTAGAACTACATAAACACAGGCAACCCCCACTCTTATTTACCTAGAACTACATAAAACATTACAAACCCCACTCCTCTTATTTATCTAGAACTACATAACACATTACAAACCCCACTCCTCTTATTTATCTAGAACTACATAAAACATTATAAACCCCACTCCTCTTATTTATCTAGAACTACATAACACATTACAAACCCCACTCCTCTTATTTATCTAGAACTACATAAAACATTACAAACCCCACTCCTCTTATTTATCTAGAACTACATAAAA
Organism: Prochilodus magdalenae; assembly: GCA_024036415.1. Taxonomy (NCBI): domain Eukaryota; kingdom Metazoa; phylum Chordata; class Actinopteri; order Characiformes; family Prochilodontidae; genus Prochilodus; species Prochilodus magdalenae. Next base: position 292,271 of record JAMWET010004990.1, read on the forward strand.
CATTACAAACCCCACTCCTCTTATTTATCTAGAACTACATAAAACATTACAAACCCCACTCCTCTTATTTATCTAGAACTACATAACACATTACAAACCCCACTCCTCTTATTTATCTAGAACTACATAACACATTACAAACCCCACTCCTCTTATTTATCTAGAACTACATAACACATTACAAACCCCACTCCTCTTATTTATCTAGAACTACATAACACATTACAACCCCACGCCAATTATTTATCTAGAACTACATAAAACATTACAAACCCCACTCCTCTTATTTATCTAGAACTACATAACACATTACAAACCCCACTCCTCTTATTTATCTAGAACTACATAACACATTACAAACCCCACTCCTCTTATTTATCTAGAACTACATAAAACATTACAAACCCCACTCCTCTTATTTATCTAGAACTACATAACACATTACAAACCCCACTCCTCTTATTTATCTAGAACTACATAAAACATTACAAACCCCACTCCTCTTATTTATCTAGAACTACATAACACATTACAATCCTCACTCTCATTTACCTAGAACTACATAACACATTACAAACCCCACTCCTCTTATTTATCTAGAACTACATAAAACATTACAAACCCCACTCCTCTTATTTATCTAGAACTACATAAAACATTACAAACCCCACTCCTCTTATTTATCTAGAACTACATAAAACATTACAAACCCCACTCCTCTTATTTATCTAGAACTACATCTTATTATTTAACTAGAACTACATCACACCTTACAAAACCCACTCCTCTTATATATCTAGAACTACATAAAACATTACAAACCCCATTCCACTTATTTATCTAGAACTACATAACACATTACAAACCCCACTCCTCTTATTTATCTAGAACTACATAAAACATTACAAACCCCATTCCTCTTATTTATCTAGAACTACATAACACATTACAAACCCCACTCCTCTTATTTATCTAGAACTACATAACACATTACAAACCCCACTCCTCTTATTATCTATAACTACATAACACATTACAAACCCCACTCCTCTTATTTATCTACTACATAAAAAATAAAACTACATAACACATTACAAACCCCACTCCTCTTATTTATCTAGAACTACATAACACATTACAAACCCCACTCCTCTTATTTATCTAGAACTACATAAAACATTACAAACCCCACTCCTCTTATTTATCTAGAACTACATAACACATTACAAACTCCCACTTATTTATCTAGAACTACATAACACATAACTCCTCTTATTTATCTAGAACTACATAAAACATTACAAACCCCACTCCTCTTATTTATCTAGAACTACATAAAACATTACAAACCCCACTCCTCTTATTTATCTAGAACTACATAACACATTACAAACCCCACTCCTCTTATTTATCTAGAACTACATAAAACATTACAAACCCCACTCCTCTTATTTATCTAGAACTACATAACACATTACAAACCCCACTCCTCTTATTTATCTAGAACTACATAAAACATTACAAAACCCCACTCCTCTTATTTATCTAGAACTACATACATACAAACCCCACTCCTCTTATTTATCTAGAACTACATAACACATTACAACCCCCACTCCTCTTATTTATTAGAATACATAGAACTTACAAACCCCACTCCTCTTATTATCTAGAACTACATAACACCACCCACTCCTCTTATTTATCTAGAACTACATAAAACATTACAACCCCACTCCTCCTAGAACTACATAACACATTACAAACCCCACTCCTCTTATTTATCTAGAACTACATAAAACATTACAAACCCATTACACTCCTCTTATTTATCTAGAACTACATAAAACATTACAAACCCCACTCCTCTTATTTTAGAACTACATAAAACAACAAACCCCACTCCTCTTATTTATCTAGAAACTACATACAAACACATTACAAACCTAGAACTACATAACACATTACAAACTCCTCTTATTTATCTAGAACTACATAAAACATTACAAACCCCACTCCTCTTATTTATCTAGAACTACATAACACATTACAAACCCCACTCCTCTTATTTATCTAGAACTACATAAAACATTACAAACCCCACTCCTCTTATTTATCTAGAACTACATAAAACATTACAAACCCCACTCCTCTTATTTATCTAGAACTACATAACACATTACAAACCGCACTCTTATTTATCTAGAACTACTAACACATTACAAACCCCACTCCTCTTATTTATCTAGAACTACATAAAACATTACAAACCCCACTCCTCTTATTTATCTAGAACTACATAAAACATTACAAACCCCACTCCTCTTATTTATCTAGAACTACATAACACATTACAAACCCCACTCCTCTTATTTATCTAGAACTACATAACACATTACAAACCCCACTCCTCTTATTTATCTAGAACTACATAACACATTACAAACCCCACTCCTCTTATTTATCTAGAACTACATAAAACATTACAAACCCCACTCCTCTTATTTATCTAGAACTACATAACACATTACAAACCCCACTCCTCTTATTTATCTAGAACTACATAACACATTACAAACCCCACTCCTCTTATTTATCTAGAACTACATAAAACATTACAAACCCCACTCCTCTTATTTATCTAGAACTACATAACACATTAACACTTATTTACTAGAACTACATAAAACCAAACCCCCACTCCTCTTATTTATCTAGAACTACACTACATAAAACATTACAAAACACATTACAAACCCCACTCCTCTTATTTATCTAGAACTAACATTACTTATTTATAAAACATTACAAACCCCACTCCTCTTATTTATCTAGAACTACATAACACATTACAAACCCCACTCCTCTTATTTATCTAGAACTACATAACACATTACAAACCCCACTCCTCTTATTTATCTAGAACTACATAAAACATTACAAACCCCACTCCTCTTATTTATCTAGAACTACATAAAACATTACAAACCCCACTCCTCTTATTTATCTAGAACTACATAACACATTACAACCCCTACTCCTCCTACTTTGTTTAACTACAACAAAGTAGACTGGCTGGTGTTTGTCAGTCTAGTGATGTCTCCAGGATTAATGCTTTATTTACCACCATAATCTAAAATCTTTTTAGATCAGTAAACACAAAATTCCACACAATGCACCATTCAAAATGGGAACTTAAAATAAATCTGTAGTCATGGCATCATATTGCAATCTCAAAGTGCTTGGGAAAACTAGTGTTACAAAAGCAGGACAGTTGTTTTCCTCTTATGACTGAAATAATCTCAAAAACAGAATCAAGAAAGATTAAATTAAACTATGGATACTGCGTCTCTGTGTCAAAACCTTGCTCATTTACAAATCTTTACAAAAACGGATTTGATTTAAACATACTCGAGTACATAAAAGTAGAAAGTTGTTTTAACTGATAAAAAGATGAATGAAGGAGAATCCCTTTTAATAGGGAATATTTTTGCATCATTCTGCTGCTGAGATGTAAACAAAGTATTTCACTCAAAGACAAAGTCATCATTCCCACAAATCATTACATTCCACGTAATTATTTTTATTATTTATTTATTTATTTATAGTTACATAGGTGAGTTGTGGACTGCAGTCCAGCAGAGTTTGAAGATTTCTCTGCTAGACAGATATATAAGCTAAATGTGTATTTTTATTTTCAATAATGCAGTCTTTCACATGTTAACTGATTTGATCAGAGTAGCTTTGGTGTGAGACGGTTCAGTAGATGTTCTTTACGGTGGTGGTGACGATGTGAACTAGGGTTCTCCATGTCTACCACACATATATAGATACTTTATTTACTTTATTTAAACTACCAGTGAACCACTCTTCTGAGTGTTATATGGAATGCTGATGTGAAAATCTGAAACACTGTAAATAATAATACGTTTTCTTTGGGGGGCTACTTGAACTCATAGTGCTCTTTATGTAGATCTTTCAGGCCCAAGTCTTCTCCAAACTATCATAAACAGCATCTCAGGCAGCGAAATCATAACCATCTCATGTAGTAACTTTCTGTGACAGAGCTTTTAGAGGCGGACGTCTGGTTAAGTTCAAGTTTCTCTAGAACTGACAGTTTCACACCAAGCAACTTTGGAGGGCAGAATGTTAATAAAACCAGTGTCCATTTAATGCTAGGCATAATTTGAGTGTATTTAATACGGTGAGTTCGACTGTATGAAATCTGTAAGATAATGAAGCGAAACCCTGTTTGGACTTCTACAGAAACAGTCACGAGTATGAAGTTTGCATGTAGATTTTTATTAAAGGGTTTAATGCATACACAAAATTGGTGGACTACAGGAACTGAGACACATTTCAGTAACACAAACAAAACATTTACATTCATGCCCTTTAAAACACACCTGCACACGCACACACACACACATCCACACACTCCCACTCTGAGGACCACATACTAGCAGGGTACACAGATCCAAGTCCCGATACTGAAAGATGTTTCCACAGCAGAAAAGGAAAAGTCAGAGAAAGTGAAAAGTGATGAGGAACACTGGATTGTCAGACGCAAACCATGCTGGGAATTCACTGGTTAAGAAATATCCCCACAGCACCCTTAATTCTCAGTGCACAAGGATGACTTGGCTGATTGGCTGCTTGACTTTTGCTGATAGTCTTTTGCTTAAGTGCAAATACTAGGCTTGGTCAGCCTTTGGTGTTTTAATTTCAGGTTTTTAATAACTGAAAACACTGGCCTTCCTACAGTAACCCGTTTTTGAAATTGTAAGCTGTCTAAACGACCGAAAGTCTAAAAATACACCAGCATTGAGCTCACAGTTCACAGAAGGGCACATATAGTATTGTACTGGTGACTCTTCATTACATACACTCCTGCTTGCCTGCAGGGCTTACCTGTATGAAATGACTTTTGATTTAGACATGTGCCCAAAAACAAGAAGGAAACAAAAGAAATTCACAGTTTTTGACTTTAACTGTTTGTAACTCAAAGGTGTGTCATTATTCACAATATCTTTGTCATCACAGTATCTTATAACAGTACATATAACTCTGTATATTTGTTTTTGTGTAATCTGAGGATTGATTTCTTTCTAAAGTTCTTATCTGTACTTTTATTAAACAATTTCACTGGACTTTTAAGGTTCTTCATATAATCTATAAACCCTCTGAATTCATGGATTCTCGTTCTCTCTGGCCGTGGGCGAAAGCTCAGACAGCAAAACCTTAGAGTAGGGAAGAGAGGGACACAGCATAAAGGAGGCTGAAAGATGACATGAACTTTTCATGTGATAGACGTGCTGAGTTGTGTGTAAGGGACAGAAATCCCATGGGTATTACTTTTTTATTATTATTTCTTTCATCTTCCTCTTTCTGTTTAGAAGCAGGTAAATAACTCACAGTTAGAGCTACAGTTAAGAAACCTGAAATAAACAACACGGGAAGTTTAAACCTCTACAAAAAAAAAAAACATTTACCTTGCTTTACAGAATCTCGTTTTACTAATGATAGTAATGGTCTATTTTACGTATTTTTGTTTGGATTGGCCAAATAACTGGTCAAATAATAAAATTAATTTACATAAGTTTTGACTTCATAATCTGTTCCAGTTAAAGGTTCAATTTGTTTAAAATATACCCAAATAAACAAAACTTGTCAACAGGATGTAAGGAAGGAACAGATGTGACAGTGTGTGAAAGATTACAGCGATATCTGTATTGTTAAATTTCCTTCGGGATCAATATGTAATGGTAGCTGCGGGTGGAATATGATTCAGAGCTCCTGAACACCACATGGGGGCTCTGCCGGGCAAGCTACTGGTTAAACAAACCTTAGGGGAGATTTGAAAGCAGACTGCAGTGTTGAAAGGTGGACAGGCTACCGCTCCGCCACTGGAGCACTACAGCCAAACTTTAAACAGAAGATGAATACTATGGGTAGAAACTAAATATAGGTGGAAAAAAACAAGTACTGCACAAACCCACCCAGATTTGGGAATAGTTTGAGCGGGAAAAGGGAAAACAAAGGATGCCAGGGGAGACTGGGCACCTCCTAAACCAACTGAGGTGTAAACCTAGCAAACTCCCCAACAAAAAGCAACCCCAAGTCAGGGATGGAGAAAACTGGTTAAATAAATAAACAAAACAAAGAGGAGACAACAGTTCTCCCCTTTTACTTGAAGTACTCTCCACTATTTAGTAGGGGACAGCCAGAGAAACAAAAGAGAGGGATGAGAAAACCCTTAATCCCTCTGAGAAGCGTGCACAGGGATGAGATGGAGGGTGAGACCTCACAGCCCTCAACAGGGTGTTATGATTAATTGCTGGTTCACTGCTGTCCCCTGGTGGCCGGAGTAAGGCTGGCACCCATCTATCTATCTATCTATCTATCTATCTATCTATCTATCTATCTATCTATCTATCTATCTATCTATCTATCTATCTATCCATCTATCTATCTATCTATCTATCTATCTATCTATCTATCTATCTATCTATCTATCTATCTATCTATCTATCTATCTATCTATCCATCTATCTATCTATTCGTCTGTCTGTCTATCTACCTATATCTACTGAGGTTAGCATGCTAGCCTCGGCCCATCCTGTCTCATAATACCACTTTGTACCTTGGCGGTAGTGCGTCATGGTAACATGGAGTGGAATCATTCCAACATGAGATAATGGAGAATATCTGCAGCTGGACCTCATCACCTGTATATCACCTGTATATGACACGTATATCACCTGTATATCACTATAATTCCCCTACTCTGTCCATATATATATATATATATATATATATATATATATATATATATATATATATATATATATATATATATATATATATGTGCAATTACACATGCAATACTGTACGTCTGTCTGGTTTATTTTATTTTTTGTCTAACAATAGAGATTTGTTTATTTATTGTAATTTATTTTTTATATAACTTGCATTTTTTCTACCTCTTGCTCTGTATCTGTTACATATATTCTGCTGTAATGATGGAAATTTGTTTATTATCCCAAATCTCCATCTATCTTATCTAATCTCTCCTGACAGCATATTCTAACCTCCTATCAATCATGTTGAAGGAACTGCTCCTAGTTAGATCAAATAAGGGCAGGTACCAAATGAAAGAAGCAGGAAACACAATGATGACCACCACTGCCGCTCTTGGCGAGAGACCGCGCTTAGCAGCAAACAAAAGAAGTGATATTAACAGAAGCAGAAGAGGAGCTAACACTGGTGCTGCTCTCCACCGCTGGAGAGGAAAGGGGGCAAGTTTGATGATGGTTTCTTCTGGACTGGTATAGAGTGAAGAGGGAGGGGAAGGAGGATTGTGTAATTTCTGGTGATGTGGCAGCCTTGTTGCGTGGAGTATGGTTGTTGTATCTTACAAATTGCTTTATTTGTAGGATTCAAAAAACAGCACTTCCTTTCCACAATAATTCTTTCCTTGCCATCTTGAAATGTGAAAAGAGAAGTACAGGGAAATATCCTGAAGCAGAACCAATCGTGCAACCCACACCAGAGTTCGGCTAATCTGTAGCAGAGATGCACAGGTTACTTGTTTAAGAAAAATTAGTATTTTTGGTCCGAAACATGTACAAAATATTTCTCGAAACATAAAATGACTTGTGTCCGCTCTCCCCTAAACTTACTGTGTAGATAAAGGCATGCTGTCTTAACCAAAAAACTATTGGAAAAATAAATCAAGAGAATATCCTATGTACTGCCATTCAATCAGTCATGCTGCTAATGATGAAGAGGTTGCTGTTGTTTACAGGTTCTCTTTAACTGGTCTAGAGTGTACTATGACATCATTTATCGTGTTAGTGATAATGTAACATCATACTACCCACCTTTAACTCAAACCAGTATGACAGCACGTGATCATGGCAGCATGTTGTTTGAGAAGAGTTCTAATGCTCCAGCAGTGGAGGATCTAGAATGCTAGTATCTAGAATGCTGTCCCAAAAACATTCTGCATGGAGCACACACTGATAATGGCCTAGCGTTCGCCCACGGCTTCTCTCATGCTTTCCTTCTCCTTTTCTTTCCCCTATAACGTTTATATCAGACATCACCACTTCCATTTCATCCTTAATGTTCCCTTTATCCTCACTGCAGCCGGGCCCAGTACTGCCCCAGGTTCTGCCCCATGTTCTGCTCATTACCTGGGACCTGGACCGGTACTGAAACACCAGGAGAGATCAAACCTGCAGCAGGGAGCAATGCAATGTTAATCATATGAAAGGATGTAAAGTGTATTTCTGACATAATGAAATTATATAATGTATAACTGACATCAATGAAAATGGCAGATATGTTGTCCCACATCTTTCACTCTAGTTACTCTGCTACAGACTGTCAGCAGTAACAACGCCCGTCATGATTTCAGATGGACAGGGATACACTGCTGTAAGCTGTATTAGTGGGCATATAGACAGGACGGTGACAAATTAAAGGGCTGTCCTGCTTTTTTCCCATAAATGGAGCATATGTACTGGAGGTGATGTTGTTTTGAGACTGTTACCATATCCACACATTACATGAAACTCTTTAATATCGTATATACTTATTAACAGACACAGGATATTAGAGAGGCAGCTCTAGAACTGGAGGGCCATGGCACTTCTGTTTTGAGTGTTTTAACACACTGCACTGCTTGTCAAAAGTAGCATTTGGTATTATTAATAAATAATATATTCAATTAATTAAACATCAACTTATTTATTGATCACTAGTAAACTGGTGTTTCATATTGTGATTTGTTGCTGTTTCATAAAAGCAGTAAATCCCTCAAAATGGAGTTGTGTGGTTAACTGGGAAGTACTGCTATAATTTAGGTGAATCAGGTGTGATAGAGTTTAGGAACTCTGAACGTACCTGTGCTGGCGCCGGCTGTGGGAGGAGGAGGGAGGTGGGGCGAGGGGTATGATGAAGCCTCAAAAGATCGAGGAGCGGAGGGGGAGGGGGGGAGCATGCATGAATAAGGGGGGGTGGACTGAGGAGGAGCTGACTGAACATAAAAGTCAAACCCATCCACACAACAAAACATGAACGCAGTTTAAACACAAACAAGGTGGATATGAGGAAATCCGGGAAAAGTGGGGAAGAGAAAAGAATAATATAAATCCATACAGTGTGACATCCAACGCACTAATAAATGAATCTCACTGTCAGTTATACTCATATCCACCAGAGGGCAGAAGTAACGTACTTTTGAGTCACTAAGGGACAGAGGTTCAAAAAATAATTGTCTGTCTCTCTAATCACTCAACAAGTATAGACTGTGTAATTACGCACATTAAGTTGCAAAAATGTGATATATGTTTTGTGTCTGCTCAAAGAGACACTAGCAAGTAAACAGTTATGTTTTTCTTGCCGGTGCATTGTTTGAGATGAGCTGAGGATCTAATAAATGAAGGTAGAAAAGTTTAAAACATAGTTTCAAACATATAACTGAAAGTAAACAAAAAGGTATATAATGTGTATAATGTTATAATAATAAAGTACAGTAATATAAAGGGATAGTATATAGTATATAGATAGTAAAATATAGTGTAAATGCATATGTTTTTTCTATCACTTGGTGAGAGGGTAGGGTCCACACTGGGCAACTTTGGCCCCACATGGAGCCTGGAGATGACTTTGCATAATTTAACCATTAATGCATATACTCATTCAGATTGGTTTGATATTAAATACTCACTTCAGTGCAAATTTGCATGATCAGAACTCACTATAATGGTTGTGACAGAAAGTCTCAGAAATGTATGTATATACAGGTATTTGTATAAATATTCTCTATAGATGTTTATGAATAGATTTTAAAATATTTTGTCCTATAATATAAAATTGATTGATGTTGGAAAAGTAAATGTAAGACACGTAATGTAAAAAATAGTTATAAAAGTATAAAATACAACATTTTCCTGTTTTATTATTATCAGAACTCACAAGATACGTGAAGGTTTAGTGGTGGGTTTGGATACTAAACCAATGGGTAAATTTATGCTGTAGACAACATGAACATAGGAATGTAATTATCCAGTGTTACTGGATAATTCAAGTAAAACATCACCAACATGATCATTTCATTAAATTACATATGCTACATGTGTATAAAATCTTTGAATTCACAGGACAGTTCAATACTTTTTCCTGATTTCAGAATGGTCCCCCTACCTGGACTCCAGAATAGAGAGACAAGGAGCTGTAGCTAGGGAGGGTGGTCTCGGTGTGACCTAGCATGGACCCTGAAGACACAGACAAAAGATTGATATTACTGTAATACAGATTCTGATTCATACATATATCCATCCCACTGAGATGCAAGCACTGCCGGACCCACCTACAACGTTGCCCTGCTGCTGATGATAGGCGGCCGGGTTAAAAGATGTAGTCAGCGGAGTGTGTGTTTGGCCGCAGGAAGTTCCGCCCCCCGACTTCCTCTGGTTCCGCAGCTTCTCCTCTCGCCTCCATTTGGCTCTTCGGTTGGAGAACCACACCTGTCAATCAATCAGGTTGCGCAGAGGTGCGTGGATGTGGCAGATGAAACTGATGAACTGTCATGTCTGCTTTACTGTGTTTGTGAAGTAAACACTGCATATGGGAGAACAGAAGGGCTTCCCCCAATAACACACTGACTCAGCTGAAATTGGGTGAAGGCTAGTCTTACGCAGTCTATCTTTGGTCTACAGCATAAAGCCTGAAACAAATCATATCACACTGTAAAACTCTGTAAGTAGGACATTTTGGGGTTCAGTGCCAGTAGAACAACAATGCTATGACTCAACTAAGAAAAATGGCTGAGGTATATTATTAAGATTATTTTAGGTACCAGTGCAGGGGTAGATAGTGCTTATTGCCTGATTCACATGGTCATACCAGTTTACCTCCTGTCCACTAAAAACCCAGAGCCTGTGGCCCACATTTTGCATTCTTCTTCCCCTTTAACAAACCAGTCTGGCTGAACACAGAACTAAGCAGACAGATCAAGACTTTATTGTAACCACTACAAAGGAAAACTAACCCCCGCCCCGAGTAGGTATTCTTGCCGTCATAGATGCTGTTCCATTGACGTTTGTCACTATCTCTGTACAAAATAAGTGCTTGAATAAAATAATGTTTAATAAGCTGACATTACACTAAAATTCTCTTACTGCAGCAGCTAAATAGAAACTAATGACATAAGGACGAACCAGACTGGCAATATAAACCACGATTGTTCACACAATGGCAATGTTTTCATTAATGTACTTTTTTAATAAATATAATTTTTTTTTAAGCAACAACTGGCTGTCTGCTCCTATACTCAGGAGTCATGGGTGAAAAAGGGCATAGAAATATTTGGGGTCCACATAAAGCTACAGTATCCAGTGTGATCACCCCACCTGTATATATGCTACTAAGGCTAGTCTGAACAATTACACAATTTCTAAAACAAATTTGCAACTGAAATGGTGTAAGAGCTACAATTTAGGTTTATCCAAGAATATTAGATTTTCTCTGTTATATTTTAATTAGGGAAGTTTAATCCAATATTAATGCAGAGCCTATGAACTAGCAGCCTGGCACACTACGTTCAGAGTTCAAGACTGAAGTCCAAAAACATGAATGGGGTAGAGGTGAGCTGATAAACTGTGTAGATACAAATCAGACTGGACGAGACTGAGCCGCACCCCCCTTTAATGTCATGGTACCATATTAGTTACCATATATTGTCATATTAGATTTAGAAAATGAAATCCTGATATTGGTGCTCCACTTTAGAAAGTTGTGGTACTGCAGCACATAACAGGCGTAGTAAAATCACCACTAAAAATTACACCACTGACACTTAAACACCACTAACATATCAGCACTGTTAGCTGACCGCTCTCTGGCAAAGATATCAGGGTACAGTGTCCTTTTAAACTGTGAGATGAAGCAAATATCCATAACTTTATGTGGCAAATAATCTAGTTTTTAAAAGTAGGGCTGCCCTCTAGAAGCCGACGATTCAAATTGTCAGTCGGCGACCCTTTAAGTCAACTGAGACCCTTCAAGTCGACTGACAACAGTGACCTTTTTCCCCGTAAAACAGACTAAAGCTTACAAAAATGCACAAGAACTTTTAGAATGTAAAAAGACATTTTAATAATTATTAAAGGGGAATAATAAATATATATTTAAGTTCTAGCTGGGCTGTGACGTATTCTTGCTAAAAAATGACGACGTGCGCTGGTGGTTCACCGCTAAAGGAAGCTAAAGCTGTGAAGCTGGGAGACAAGAAGGGGCGATGTCTCAGAGAAAGTCTGGAGGAGGTTTTGAAGAAGAGGATCCGAACAAATTAAACCTAATTCTGCTCATCATTCAGTCAGACATCCAACACTGCTCCAAACGAGTGAGCTGACTTTCGTTTTAGACATAACAGCTGTTTGCGGTGAAGGAAAAACGGAGCGAAGACATTTGTTTTATTATAATTCCATAATTTTAGAGCCTAAATTACAGATATTTATATTAATTCATCTACAGCTAAGACTATCTTTATTTAAGGATAAGTACAGTCACTTAATACGTCTGCCGATAAACGAGAGATAATGATTTCAGGGCGGGTAATATAATAAACGGTTTCAGCTCTACCATTCTTCTTTTCATCTAAAAATAATTTAAATATGGATTAATTTGGTTTTATTTAGCAGTTCATTATTTATGAGAGATGAAAGACGAAGGGTCCTCCTACTGAAGAAGCTGTTAGAAGTGAAATTAAAAAGACTAGAAGCTATAAGCGCTAATGTTCAGCATAAATACGAGCTGCTGCCCGACGCTACATTCTGTAACTAAAGGCTCCAGTTCAGATCGTTCATCATATGCCACGTCTCTTATAGTTCAAAAATATGCTCCTGTGACTTATTAAATGAGGAGGACATCAGATCGGAAACGTATGCAAATTGATTTACTGATTACTAGATAATGTACATGGAGAAAAAAACGAGAACGAATAGTCGAATCGTCGAGCAGGACGGGCGAATCTGATTAGACTGACAAAATTCTGAGTCTGGTACAGCCCTACTTAAAAGACACAAACGGTGTAAGTTTACTTAAACACCACTAACATTTCAGCACCACTAACACTTCAACACAACTTACAATAAGCACTTACAATTACACCACCACCAACATCAAAACTCCACCACAAGAAGGTGGTAAACAGAAGTTTACTTCAGCCTCGCCCAACCACAGATGAAGGTTCGCAGGCCATGCTTGCCATCGTTTTTCGTTCAATGTCTTGCATTTTTACTTATGAATAACTTAGTTTCTTGGTTAGATCGCTTTGAGCACCAAAATCCATGCAAACCATAGACATTTTGGGAGTTTGCTTATGTCGAAAATCACATCCCATTTCACAGCTATGAAGTGACTTGGCGCCATTGCTAACAACCTACTGAACCAGTATACAGTGAACATATAAGGGAGATGGGCTCATAAAGTGAACAATGAGTGCAAGTACAAGTGCGGAGTTTCTAATAAAGTGGACAGTTACTGTACATAGTTATGTTTTTGTCAGTTATGTTTTTACTGCACAGCCTAATAAAGTTAACTGTAACAGAAACATATGGATGGAGGTACTTACTTGTATCCGTGCTTCTGGTAGGTCGATTTTGTTAGCTAACCGCTCTCTGGCAAAGACATCAGGGTAGTGTGTCCTTTCAAACTCTGTGAGATGAAGCAAATATCCATAACTTTAAGTAGCAAATAATCTAGTTCTCATAACACACATACTGCATAACCCTAATCAAATGGCGCTTTACAGACACACTGCTACGTGCTACAGAACCTTAAGATGCCCTTGTCCTTTGTCTTCCATTATTCATCAATGTCCCGTCATTATTTCCGTCATGTAGTCACCCTCTCCTTCTCTGCCTTCTTTGTCTACAAGGCCACTAATTAGCAAGGCTTTAACCCAGACATTAATTGAGTAATCAGGGGGGCGATTTGGGGTGTGTGCGATGATTGTGGCAGCGCTGTGCAGTGATGTAGACTTTAGAAGTGTGTGTGTGAGAAGTGGTGGCAGGATTTAGTAGGTCAGTCAGGGAGACACGGCGTGTGTGCGAGTGGTGCAGACGACAACGCCATTTGAAATCTGTTAACGCAATATCACCCTGAATAACACACAACAACACAGCAATCCCTCCACTCTTCGCTTTAGTACTCGTAATCAAGATGAACTCAAATAAAGCAATGACATCTCTTATATATGAAATACACACACAATATATATATATGTTATTGCTTCTTTTTCTTTTACACCACACCTTATTTGAACCATTCATGACAAACTAAACAACAGAAATGGTCAAAAATTCTTTCAATAAAATCTTATTACATAACATTTAATTGCGCAGTTACCATTTTAAATATCAGAATTTGTTTTGTTCAAATGTTGATATTGTGGATCAGGAAAACCTCTATCTACCTCTTATGTATTCATGGTTAATCTACTCTTCTTCTCTACTTCTCATTAATCTCCTTTGTTTTTTGGTTGGGTTACAAAAAATTCACAGCATAGGTGTTCTCAACAGCATAAAGCTCAAATAGGATCAGCTGTATGTTGTTGAGATCATCACGTCTATTTTACTACTAGAGAAAAACAAAGAAGCTGTGTGTGTGTAACAGAGTACATTCACCATGGAGAGTATGGCTCAAGAATTATGGACTTATTATTTAAAAACAGAGATTTGTAGGAGTGCAATTTTATTACAGTTTATATTATCATTATTTTCGGTTTCTGTGAAATCTAACCCTATATGAGCTTCTGAACTGCCAGAGGTCACCAACCCTAATGCTAAGAAGAGACATTTAAAAAAATTTTTAAATTAAAACACTTTACATCCATTTTATTAGCGCAACATTTTAACATCTTGACTCTAAATACTCCTCGTCTCAGTAAAATGTCTTAGTATAGGTTATCATAATGACATAGTATAGGCTTAGAAACCTACAGAGCTAATTCTAAAAATAAAAGGAAGTAATGTTCATCTTGGATGTCTGATGTGGTTTTAGATAAGACTTTTCAAGAGCCCAAATGCAGGAGGAGTGGCGAAGATTTTCCTGAGCGTAAGAAGGTGGTTCAGCTTCTAAGTAAGTGTTTTTAGCCAAGAGATTAAGGACTGCCATCCAGAGTTTTTCTGCAAGTTTGGAAATAAAGCCAACCATGGGCCAGACACATGACTCAGGAAACCGTCCAAATGACAATATACAGTAATATAAACAAAAATGCTGATTTACTTTGCACAGCTATAGCTGCTTTTCTCGCACCTCCAGCAGGATAGAAGCAGAATGTTTTCTTGGTAGAACTTTACAGATCGGTAATAAGTAAGTAATGATATGGTTTCACGGTAAAAAAATGATTTCATCATTAATTAAATGCAAATTCCCTCGTTGTTACTAAATAATAAATCAGAAATTGTAGTTAGTGTTTACAAGGCCATTATGAAATGGTAAAATAGTGGTAACAAGATATACTTACCAAATTTTTTTTATAGTTCTTTATGTATAATAAGTGGGTTACAGTGAAAACAAGGCTAGTAATGTAATAGAAACACAATGGCAACGAGTTTTACTGTCCTAAATATCATATTCACCTGCTAGTTCATCTTCTAGTCATTAATACATGAAAAGATCGTCATGGATATCAGTATTTAGCAATAAAATTATTTTTAAAAAGCGGTACAAAGTTTTATTGACCTAAAATGACCAACTTACTTTATAGTTCTTAATGACTAATATGAGAGAATAACAAATGAGACATGTATATAATACATAATGTTAGAGTTATTAACCCAAAATCAGTGATGTAGTTCTGCTGTAATTACCTGGTATCAGGGCTGTAAACTAGAGATTCACTTTTTTCTTTATTTCTTACGTGTTGTATATTTACATGATCAGACACCGTGTGAGTTACAGGCCGTAATTAAGGTGAAACTACATGGTAGTTAGAACCGTGAAATATAAATGATCTTATTTCCATTATTTACTTATTGTTTCATACTTACTGCACCTCCATCAGGTCACAACATCAGGTCTAATAGGTCTTCTACTTCACATGTACGCCCACCTATAGACGTGTACTGTTACCCAGGAGTAGATTAGGTAAATTTACTCTATTACATTATTTGTTACCGCTACAGCTGCTTACATATTATACATAAAGTTAAGCTATAAAATAAGCAGGTCATTTTTAGGTAAGTAAGTACAACCATTACCATTATTTTACCATTTCATAATGACCTTGTTAACAATACCTACAATTCCGAAAAATTAATGTAGTAACAACTAGGTAATTGGCAATTAATTAATCATTAAATACAGTTTGTTACTGTAAAATTAAAGTATCATTACCTACTTATTACCGATCTGTAAAGTGTTACCATTTTTTATGCAAAATATCACAGGAAACAAGCTGGAGCGAATGTAAATGCAAACAAGTCTCTAAATTCTCAATGTTTGTCTCAAATCTTTTCTTTGCCATTTTGTTATCTACTAGCTGCACATACTCACTATCTACTGCACTGCTGTGTGACCTGCGGTCTGGGTGAATTAGCGGTTAAACCTTACTTCCACCCTCAGCAAGGCTTAATTTTACTGTAAAGCAGGATTATTTTTTTTTTACCCAAACAACTGAATTCTGCTGTGAAGCCACAAGGGAGGAGAGGAAGAGCTGCATGTAGCTTCTGAGACTAATCATTGGTTGATGTAACTCAGCAGATACCCCTGGGGTTTGAATCCTTGTCTAGGTGACTGTGCTGTGCTACACCAATAAGAGTTCTTGGGCCAGATTCCAAACACTACATTGGCCCACCTATAATATGATTAAGCTTGTAAGTCACTCTGGATAAGGGCGTGAGCTAAATGGCATGAATATAAATGTAATTAGAAGCAGCCAAAACCCATGTACTGTAAACATGGTAACAAACAAACTGGGAATCTGGCAATCAAGCCTCGAACCAGTAAAAGTGGATATTTTGGTCTTTTTGGCCAAATAACAAGCCTGGATCTGAATCTTAAACATTAATCACAATTTCTAAATTTGAAGTACATTTCTGTACCCAATATTAGAGATGCACACATATAGAAACCATGATCAGAATTCTTCTTGTACATATCTCTGATGCCTAGACATGAAGATTATTGGGTCAATTGGGTCAAGATCTAGCTAGATTAGCATTGTACAATATTTACGTCCGTGGGGTTACAAATGCAGCAACCTGTAAATTTAAATGGTCTGTAATAGTAGCAGTGAAGGGCAAGGAAGAGAGGAGTGGTGGGGATTGCCAAAACAGAAGGTAGGTATGGGAAGGCTGTAAAGAGGAGGGGTTTTAGGCCCATTTTTTTACCCCAAATTTCAATTGTTCTCCATTATAGGATGTGGTGATTAGTGGTTTTAGCGACACAACACAGAATAAACCCCAATAATAATCATATTGTTCCAATTTCATTAATACCCAGAACTGATACTTAACCCTCTTAAAAAAAAACATAACGGAAATTCTTTAGCTCTACTATAAATATGACACCATAGTGAATTATTTTCAGTAAATTTAAACACTAAAACAATAATACTCAAAACTTAGTTTGGATAACAAATTGGTTACACACAGAACACTTTATTACTCAAACAGTCAGTGTTAGATGTTTATTCGGATACCGATACACCCTACAGATTCAAGATACAACACAGCGCCAAACCAACCAGCAGCTCTTACCTTTCTCCAGCGCCTCTATCTGCTCCTGAGTAAAGCTGGTTCGGTTCCGCTGCAGTTTCCTTTTCAGCTGCAGCCTAAGCTGCGACTCTTCACCTTCATCCCTCTCTACCTGCCCTCCTCCTCCTGTTACACCCATCCCTGTGTCTGTCTCCACCAGACAGCCCTCAGACCCTGACAGCACAATAAGAGATGCTTTAGCTTTAAACTCAAACAATACAGTTCGGATTTGAGGGAATGGAAAGACATTTCTGCTCAAAGGTGTGATATTACCATGTTTCTAATATGAAGCTAGATAAACAGGAGGATGAGATGATTATCCGTTTTAATGATATAAAACAAAGAAAATTCCAATATTAATCATATGGCTTCGATTTAATAATAAACATAACGATAACTAGCCTCTTTAAAAGCATGATGGAAGTAAACAGCTCTTGCAGAAAAACACGAAACAATCAACGAAGTCTAGTAGATGGACAAAAGTGTTTGCTTTATTAACACACAAAAATAATAATAATAAAACTAATAATAATACTAATAATAAACAAACTGCTAATAATATTATTACTACTACTAATAATAATAATTATTATTATTATTAATATTTTAGGGCTTTTTTTAAAATGGTCACATACAGATATGCAACTTGCATATAATTTCACTTCTAGTATTCACATTTATGAACTCTGATTAGAAAATATGTTGTTTTAATAAATCAACCAATTACTGTTTTTTTTTAAGGAAATGAATTACAAAACTATAACCAAACATTAAATATTGTATAACACAACGCTAAAGCCACAACACTTTATTTTATTTAATTCTACAATATTTATTATATAACTATTCTTATACATATTAATTAATGGCTTAAAGTAAAGATTAGTAAATCAGAAATACTTGTGGGGTTTAATTAAAGCAGTACAACTCAAAGCTTTAAATCTATGAATTTGGTTATTTGCTGCAGCATTTTACCAGATAGTTCTAAACAGATAAGAATATTAAATTCACTACAGGAATGCTCTTCATTTCTGTGGTCACCTGTGCTGTGCTGTGTAGGTACAGGGTTTTGCTGATGGTACCAATCAGTGGGCCCATTCCAGTTTGAACTGCTTTGCAGATTCAGCATGGTTAACTTCTCGTACATCGTACGCTCAACCGCTCACCCTACAGAACAAGGGAGAAATGACCATCGTATATGTAAGAATAATAGCTGACCCTTGACCTTTGACTCCTGATCTCTGAGTCTCATCTCTTCCTGACCCAGAAAAGGGGAATAAGAGAGAGAGAGAGACACAGAGAGAGACAGCGAGAGAGAGAAAGGAGTGTAAGCTTGAATTCACACATGTCTGGCATTAAAGTGAATTAGCGTCACCCTGACAGATAGATACGGAGTTTGTTACACGAATGCCGTGCTTCCTCTCATGTTCTACATTTATACACCATACATGCACTACCGCTGGGAGCAGCAGCTTCATTAGCAAAAGAATTAAGTAGTCATTAAACACAATTAAATTAATTAAACACAAGATATTGGTATTGATATATTTAGGTCTAAAAGCATTGCAGTCTCAGTGTCTAAAACCTTGTCTATATTATAATACCAGTCTAGAACATTTTTACCTGTACTACACTATAATATATATCAAAGAGCAATAATGTAAATGTGTATCAATAACTGAACAATTACTCCAAATTAAGTTATATATTGTTCGGTGTAGCTTAAGTGGGGTAAAAAATGTACACCTAAAATGTTTGCATACTGGCAAGAAATAGACATACCCATTGCTTTTCTGCAATTTTCCCAGTTAAGAGTGAACTGATGATTTACTATTCATGTTGAGAAAACCGAGAACACCCTTACAAACGCTTAAAGACTGAACTCTCAGTGAATATCTGGCAAATAATTTATAAAAGCTTTGGAATCTGAATTAAACTGATGATATTTAAATCAATTATTTCAGGATTTGCAGCAGAATTTCAACAGAAATGTGGAGAGAAGGCCAGAAGTTTTCCCGTAATGCATCTTAACATCCTCTATATGGTCCTATTTTACTCTGTCAACACTCTGACAACTGGTCATCAAACACAGAAGAACTGGTCATCATGGAGGAAATCCTTACTTAAACTTCACAAACCAAAAATCACCAAACCTGAACACTACTCAATCGTGGTCAATGTCCACTCTTACCTATGCATCTCCTAAATCTGCCCACTGGCTTCATTCTTACTTATACCTGACAACACATACACTGCATTCTTAATAGCAAAAGTCAAAAATGAAGTATACAAACTAAATGAAAACTTACCAAAGGTTGTATCATACACGACACGCCAAATAACAAGATGCCAAAGTCATTCCTTCTTTGCGAAGCCCTGCTTGTTCTCTTTGTTGACAATGGACACTATGCGGTAGAGATAGCAGGGGGAGAATTGGAAAGAGATGGTGAGAGTTAGACAGGGTGGAAGAGGAGAGAGAGAGAGAAAGAGAGAGAGAGAGAGAGGGAGGGCTCCAGAGAGAAATGCGTCTGCAGGCACTTCTGTCCTCGGAGCAAGGGGGAGAGAGAGAGAAAGAGAGAGAGAGGAAAAAAGAGAGAGAGAAAGAGAGAGGGAGAGAGGAAAAGAGAGAGAGAGAGAGAGAGAGAGAGAGAGAGAGAGAGAGAGAGGGGTGACATAGTGAGTCAACATCAGTGTCAAGTTTGAACTTAATGTCAGGGAGGGGAGGGGGGAGAGAAAGAGGAGCAATAAAAAGTCGAGAGATAATGGAGAGGTGGAGGAAAAAAGAAAAAGCAGAGAACAATGGAACATGACAAAAATGAATACATTAGAAATTAATAATTAACACCCTCAATAATCCAAATGCAGGCCTACAGAAGTGTGGCCTATAGGGCATAAGAACCAGAGCGCTTGTGAATCTCGTAGTACTCCTAAGTCTTTAAAGGTTAGTCTGTAGGACTGGATCTGTTTTTATTAAGCCTTTTCTTGTCACAGAATTAGGAAGTCACATTACTGATATTGCTGATGAAGCTGCCTGGAAAAGGCCACTCGCATTTCACCCCCGGGCACATAGACACTTAAAAATAAAGGTTCCTAAATAGTTCTTGGCTTCGATACACTATTCCAGAAATCCATACAAAAGTCATTCCATAAAAGGGATGCCTTCTGACCTCACAACATCTGCTATTAAATGTTTTAATAGGAATAAAATAGAAGCAACAAAGTGCATGAACAATTCTTGCTGGATAATGAAAACTAAAACTAGCAATCTAGTCTCATCCACAAGCGCTCCGTCCACCACATACATTCTGTGTTTCCCGGGGGGCTGTTTATGCTGTGACTCAGTTTTCCAGATTGCCTCTTTCTTAGTCTTGCATTGTCGTACTCACTAGGGAAAGTCCGGTAAGATCTGCCACTTAACATGGTCAAGACCCACCTACTACTGCAGGAAAAGGAAATTAAAAATATGACTCTGCGTCTATGTGTGTATCTTACACTTATGAGAATATCACAGATATTATCAGTACTTACACTAACAAGTAAACTAACAAGGCTGTCTAATTGTGACTGAATAAATATGATTTTAGTTTGTAGGACTATTATTGTTACACTGTAGTATATTTGTATATGTGCCACTGAAGGTTCTATTTTCCCTGTTACAACTAAATAACAAACTAAATATTGTTAGACATTTTGTGTAGTATGGAAATGTCTTTTTTGCCATATTGCTCATCTTATTGTTGCTGTTGAAACCTTGCAGATAAGATACTGCATCTTGTCCAGACAATAGAGGCGAACATATCACCACCAAGTTGATTCTAAACTTCCAGTATGGCGTATTTAAATGCAACTCAGTTATTATTATTATCTGTTTTCACAGCTGCCAAGTGAGAGGAGACTCAGAAGCATCCAGAACCAGCTGGTTTGGAGGTTTCTTCCCTGCGCCATTAGGCTGCTAAGCAATCAGTAGTTCTGATTCTGCCAAATAAAACGGTTAATTATGGAATGTTTTAAACTGAAAATCTTACATATTGCTCCTTTAATTACAGCATACCCACGCTGTTACACATAACAGACAGGGGAAACAGTGCTGTATGACATCTTTTATACATTCACGAAAAAAAAAATGAAGTGAATGTATGATTTTGTGATTAACAGTTACAAAACAGTTGGCATTCACATTTTGTAACATCTCAGTTACAAAGACCCAACATCCTCCAAAAAAACCTGAACACTTAACAGGGGCTAATTCGGCTTCTGATTTTTCTACCTTAAGGTAACGCTACAGAGTAAACTCAGAGGCTAACGCTAATTTAGCTTACCAGGCTAAGTACGTTAGCTACACAAGTATTTCTGGGTAAACACATAATTAGTGTATTAACTAGCCTACAAATTTACCTGAACGTCACTCGTTATTACACTGCCTTGTTCCAAACACCCACAAATATATGCTATAAACGGTCGTTTTTAACCTACCTCGGGGTGGAGAGCTGCCTGAGGGGAAACTTAGCTAGCATGGGTGGCTAAATTCAGATAGAGTTAACGTCAACCGACCTTATAAAACTTGACTTCTGGTTTTAAAAGGAGGTTCATGTTCATTACGAGCTCCTTCCTGATCATTTCCCAGAGTTTCAGAAAACTAACTTTGAAAAAACTGGTTCTTTGTCTCGGCAGCTGTAGCTGATGTACTGGGTTCCGACTGACCGGTTCAGGTTTCCGTTAAATCCGTTGAAATTTGAAATAACTGTGATTGTGCGCGCGCAGCAGCAGCATTCACGCGCCTTGTTAAAGGGCCCATGTCTTCCGGATCCCACTTCTATTGGGTGTGCTGTACATACACCATAATTTAATAAATAAACCACAATTTAATTACTATACTTAGGACATATATATCAGTATCGAGGTCACGCATTTATATACTGAGTCCACATATCACTGCTTTGAGGGCATTCCTGTATTAGA
>JAMWET010004990.1:320000-325000 GCA_024036415.1 Prochilodus magdalenae
ACCTGACTTCTCCATACTTCAGTTCTAGTACTGCTACTCTCCATACTTAAGTACATCTGAAGGTACGTACTTTAGTACTGGTACTCTCCATACTTAAGTATCTGAAGGTACGTCTCCATACTTAGTAGTACATCTGAAGGTACATACTTTAGTACTGTCCATACTTTATGTTACTCTCCATACTTCAGTACATCTGAAGGTACATACTTTAGTACTGCTACTCTCCATACTTCAGTACATCTGAAGGTACATACTTAAGTACTTTAGTACTGGTTACTCTCCATACTTTAATTGGTACCTCTCCCATAATTTCAGTACATCTGAAGGTACATACTTTAGTACTGTTACTCTCCATACTTCAGTACATCTGAAGGTACGTACTTTAGTACTGGTACTCTCCATACTTAAGTACATCTGAAGATACATACTTTAGTACTGGTACTCTCCATACTTAAATACATCTGAAGGTACGTACTTTAGTACTGGTACTCTCCATACTTAAGTACATCTGAAGGTACATACTTTAGTACTGGTACTCTCCATACTTAAGTACCTGACACTGAAGGAGGAGTACCTTGGGGGATCTCTACTGTAACACTATGTACTTCATCCGCCACTGCTAACAACCAACCGGAACATCAGAAGCCAAAACATGGTTGGTTGATTTTGAGTACATATTGGTAGTAAATCAAATCTGTGAGGCCTTTAGTCCAACGCCCTGACCAATGGGAGAGCTCGCTGCAGCTGTATCTACCTACGTACCACAGAGCTAAACCCCAGGTGTAAACAAGCGATGTAGAGACAAAAAACAAGAGGCCCTCTGACGAGAGCGTGGGCCGTATTTCACATATCTCATCTACCAGGCCCAGCTTATTTGGCTTCCTCCACCACTTTGTCGCTGTTGTTCTTTCTCCATCCCTCTTTCCCATCTTTCGCTCCTCTTTTCACTATTGTGTTGCCTCGGGCGACACTGTGGTGCTTCCTCCCTCCCCCTCTCTCCCTCCCTCCATCCCGAGTCCCTGTCACCTTCAATTGTGCTGTGAGAGAAGACACAGTGCCTGTGGCAAAGAGAGAGAGAGAGAGAGAGAGAGAGAGAGAGAGAGGAAAAGAGAGAGACAGAGACAGAGCGAGAGAGACAAAGAGAGAGGGGGAGACATGCTAAGAAAACAGGCTAAGCTAACCAACCAGGTGTACTACAGTCGAGCAAGATCAATAAGGCAGCTCCAAAGCAGGAGCAGACGGGAAGACAGGCGAAAGCAAAGGGAGCGAGGATGAGGCAGGAGGTGACTCAGGCCCGAGAAGGCACACATTAAGACCCAGGTTGTCCTCCTGGGGTGAAACAGCGGGCGAAAATGTTCCACTAGCAGCGAGCATGCTCCAACATGATATGACAAGCCTGCTTGAATCATGGGCGCGTCATGTGCGAGCCGGCTCCCTTACGTAAGGCGCTCTTTTGTCAAATCAGCATACGAGGAGGAAGACGGGCTCACACGCCCAAAGGGACGTCTACAGTTATGTGGGATGTGGGTCAATGCTGATTGGTTTTAGCACTTTCACCACCAGAGGAGCACATGGAGAACCTGCAAGCAGATACTAACGTGCTGACCAGTTCACTGACACTGTAATACTCTCAGACGTGCCGATATGGGGATCATGGGGCGATCTGATTTTTCACATGCACAGCTGACGATTCTGATACTTTAACATTCGCACAAATTATATATATATATATACACATATTAATTAACTAGACTTAATTAGCTGCACCCAGAAGGAATCAGCGGACAGGAATGAAACTTGGTGGGTACGTTTGACATCATAGGACATACGAATGATTCACCCTCAGCTGCACATGTGATGTAAGCAAGGACAGGTCTTATCTCTGTACCTGACTGACCCAACAGCCACCATAACAGACTACCGTCATAGAGTGACTCAGAATGGCAGCGGGTCATCTTCAGTGACGAGTCCCGCTTTAGTCGACCAACGAATCCGGAGGCACCGTGGTCAGCAATATCTCCAGTACACCATGAAGATAGCTCCACCTGTACACTAGGACCTCTGACTGGAGTAGAACACCATCCGGGTATCTCCAATACACCATGAAGATAGCTCCCCCTGTACACTAGAACCTCTGTAGAACACACCATCCACGGGTATCTCCATCTCCAGTACACCATGAAGATAGCTCCACCCTAGGACCTCTGACTGGAGTAGAACACCACACTCCACATACAGAACCTGACTAGGACGCTGATGGAGTAGAACACCATCCCGGGTATCTCCAATACACCATGAAGATAGCTCCACCCGTACACTAGAACCTCTGACTGGAGTAGAAACACCATCCGGGTATCTCTACACCATGAAGATACACCATGAAAGATAGCTCCACCTGTACACTAGAACCTGTCTGACTGATGGAGTAGAAACACCATCCAGGATAGCTTAGAACCTCTGGACTGGAGTTAGTCAATCCGGGTCTCTGTAGAAAATCACATGAGGCGTCCTAAATATTCCTGTATGGTGATTATTCTCATGTAAACTGAAAGAGATTTGCTGTACAGTGTGTGATTGTAGCTAAACGCTGCTCTACTCCACCCTAACCCCAACTACCACAGCAGATAACATCTCCACTGCTGGCTCTGAGGCTAACGTCGAGTAAAAGCAGTTCTCTGTTAGAAGCGGTCTGGAACGTCTAACACACTACAGTGAATGTTCCCCACATTCCTGGGAACATTTGATCTTTATAATGAGCCAAGAATGTTCATGCACATGGTCAGAGACTGCTGGCTACCTGTCCAGCCGGACAGTCCACATTCCTCTCCTGAACACCCTTCCTTCTGCAGGCACTGGTGCGTGTCAAATTCCTCTTTGCATGCAGGCATTGTTTTGATCCGCAGCCTTCAGGCCGTGTTCCCTGTATGAAGCTCACACTGGGCTGCTATGTAGGTTACGCTGCTCCAGACTCACCATCAAAGTTACTCACGGACGGGCCTTATCGCTGTACCTGACTGACTGTATAAGGTCGCCCTGTTGCCCACGGTTCCCATTCTGACTGGTGCTGTTGTGTTGGTAGCATCCTTTGTAGGTGAAGCATCTGAAGGCTACAGATGAAGTGGGCTCGCACCCAAGTGGGTGTGTTAGTGGACTTGTATTAGGTGTGTTAGTGGACTTGTATTAGGTGTGTGTTAGTGGACTTGTATTAGCTGTGTGTGTTAGTGGACTTGTATTGGGTGTGTGTTAGGGGACTTGTATTAGGTGTGTGTTAGTGGACTTGTTAGGTGCTGCCTCGTGCCTTGTATTAGGTGTGTTGTTAGTGATCGTATTAGTGGACTTGTGTGTTAGTGGACTTGTTATTAGCTGTGTGTTAGTGGACTTGTATTAAGTTAGTGGGACTTGTTTTAGCTTGTATTAAGTGTGTGTTAGTGGACTTGTTTTAGCTGTGTGTTAATGGACTTGTATAAGGTGTGTGTTAGTGGACTTGTATTAGGTGTGTGTTAGTGGACTTGTATTAGGTGTGTGTTAGTGGACTTGTATTAGGTGTGTGTTAGTGGACTTGTATTAGGTGTGTGTTAGTGGACTTGTATTAGGTGTGTGTTAGTGGACTGATGATAGGGTGTGTTAGTGGACTGTATTAGGTGTGTGTTACTGGTGTGTGTTAGTGGACTTGTATTAGGTGTGTTAGTGGACTTGTATTAGGTGTGTGTTAGTGGACTTGTATTAGGTGTGTGTTAGGGGACTTGTATTAGGTGTGTGTTAGTGGACTTGTATTAGGTGTGTTAGTGGACTTGTATTAGGTGTGTGTTAGTGGACTTGTATTAGGTGTGTGTTAGTGGACTTGTTTTAGCTGTGTGTTAATGGACTTGTATAAGGTGTGTGTTAGTGGACTTGTATTAGGTGTGTGTTAGTGGACTTGTATTAGGTGTGTGTTAGTGGACTTGTATTAGCTGTGTGTGTTAGTGGACTTGTATTAGGTGTGTTAGGTGTGTGTGTTAGTGGGACTTGTATTAGGTGTGTGTGTTGACTTGTTTTAGCTGTGTGTAGTGTATTAGTGTGTGTGTTAGTGGACTTGTATTAGTTTGTGTTGTGTTATGGGTGTGTGTTAGGGGACTTGTATTAGGTGTGTGTTAGTGGACTTGTATTAGGTGTGTGTTAGTGGACTTGTATTAGGTGTGTGTTAGGGGACTTGTATTAGGTGTGTGTTAGGGAACTTGTATTAGGTGTGTGTTAGTGGACTTGTATTAGGTGTGTTAGTGGACTTGTATTGGGTGTGTGTTAGGGGACTTGTATTAGGTGTGTTAGTGGACTTGTATTAGGTGTGTTAGTGGACTTGTATAAGGTGTGTGTTAGTGGACTTGTATTAGCTGTGGGTGTTAGTGGACTTGTATTAGTGGACTGTATTAGGTGTGTTAATGGACTTGTATTAGGTGTGTGTGTTAGTGGACTTGTATTAGGATTGTTAGTGGACTTGTATTAGGTGTGTTAGTGGACTTGTATTAGTGGACTGTATTAGGTGTGTGTTAGTGGACTTGTATTAGGTGTGTTAGTGGACTTGTATTAGGTGTGTTAGTGGACTTGT
The DNA here is from genome assembly GCA_024036415.1 of Prochilodus magdalenae. NCBI lineage: Eukaryota > Metazoa > Chordata > Actinopteri > Characiformes > Prochilodontidae > Prochilodus > Prochilodus magdalenae. Next base: position 324,583 of record JAMWET010004990.1, read on the forward strand.
ATTAGGTGTGTGTTAGTGGACTTGTATTAGGTGTGTGTTAGTGGACTTGTATTAGGTGTGTGTTAGTGGACTTGTATTAGGTGTGTTAGTGGACTTGTATTAGGTGTGTGTTAGTGGACTTGTATTAGGTGTGTGTTAGTGGACTTGTATTAGCTGTGGGTGTTAGTGGACTTGTATTAGCTGTGTGTGTTAGTGGACTTGTATTAGGTGTGTGTTAGGGAACTGTGTTAGAGGAACTCTATATCTCTGTTTACTGTATCTCTCCAATGCCACTGTATGTGTACAGGATAGGCTAATTTACATACATTTGTTACGGGACATATAATCTCTGGGTCTGTACTCTTCAACATTGTACAGGATAGGCTAATTTACATACATTTGCATAAATCAATAACATTGACCAAGCATTGACCAGATC
>JAMWET010004990.1:335000-427470 GCA_024036415.1 Prochilodus magdalenae
TCTGTGTGTCTCTGTCTGTGTGTGTCTGTCTGTGTGTCTGTCTGTATGTGTCACTGTTTGTGTGTGTCTGTCTGTCTGTTTGTGTGTGTCTGTCTGTCTGTGTGTGTCTGTCTGTCTGTCTGTGTGTGTCTGTCTGTCTGTCTGTGTGTGTCACTGTGTGTGTGTCTGTCTGTCTGTCTGTCTGTGTGTGTCACTGTGTGTGTGTCTGTCTGTCTGTGTGTATGTGTCTGTGTGTATGTGTGTCTCTGTCTGTGTGTGTGTGGCTGTCTGTGTGTCTCTGTGTGTGTCTCTGTGTGTGGCTGTGTGTGTGTCTCTGTGTGTGTGTCTCTGTGTGTGTGTGTGTGTGTGTGTGTGTGTGTGTGTGTGTGTGTGTGTGTGTCTCTGTGTGTGTGTTTGTGTCTCTGTGTCTCTGTGTGTGTATGTCTGTGTGTGTGTCTCTGTGTGTTACTGTGTGTGTGTGTGTCACTGTGTGTGTGTGTGTGTGTGTGTTACTGTGTGTGTGTGTGTCACTGTGTGTGTGTGTGTGTGTGTGTTACTGTGTGTGTGTGTGTGTGTGTGTGTGTGTGTGTCACTGTGTGTGTGTGTGTGTGTGTGTGTGTGTGTGTGTGTGTGTGTGTGTGTGTTACTGTGTGTGTGTGTGTGTGTGTGTGTTACTGTGTGTGTGTGTGTGTGTGTGTCTGTGTGTCACTGTGTGTGTGTGTGTGTGTGGCTGTGTGTGATTAGGCTTCAGATGTCAGCTTCCTGTGAGTGGTTCAGCCACATTTTCTGAATTGCTAGTATATGATTTGCTCTGTTTGCTGCTTGTGTTTTCCTCTGCCTTTACTAGGCCGCTAGGACTGAGTATCAGGCTGATATGATGTGTGTGATGATCCAGGGGTTAGTAATCAGGATATTGCAGTAGATTGTGATACTGTAAACACGGTCATATTATAAAAATACATTTTAGGAAAACCGTCATGGTATAAAACACACTGCCACATGGAGCTTTGATAATTAGGTTAGCAGTGTGCCTGTTAGGGTGGTCTCACTGTTTTAGGCCGGGCAGTCCGATTCCCAGCTCCCAGTCCTCCGTACGTCACAGTACCTAGGCGGACGCCTGTGAGTCCACTTTTTGGTATGACCTGTTTAAAATGTTCACTCGCCATTGGCTCACGTCCGTGTCAAATGACAAGCCTGGCATTTGATTGGTTTAACAATTGGTCATGTGACATTGTAACTCACCTACCATCTGTGTCTGTTGTTCAGCTATAGATGCTCCGCCCGTCCTACACCTCCTCTGCTTTCATGAGGGACTGTTTATGTCATAACTCCATTTTTAAAGCTTGCCTTCTTTTATATGCCAGACCAAATAGCCGGCTTGTGATTGGTTGGAGGTTTGTGTGTTAGTCCACTCACTGAGTGGTCAGACACTCTAGTGTTGAGACACACTCACTGTCCACTCTATTGCTGGTACCTTGCTGGTCCACCTTGTAGATGGACAGTCAGAGACGATAGCTCATCTGCTGCTGCACAGTGCAGTGTTGGTCATCCTCTAGTCCTTCACCAGTGGACACAGGACGCTGCCCCACAGGACGCTGCCCCACGGGAACCTTCCCCACAGGACGCTGCCCCACAGGACGCTGCCCCCACAGGACGCTGCCCCCACAGGACGCTGCCCCCACAGGACGCTGCCCCACAGGACGCTGCCCCACAGGACGCTGCCATGTTAGACAGTTTTGGTTGTTGGATGATTCTCAGTCGAGCAGCACCTATGGGGTGTCCAGCAGCACTGATCCACCACCCACATCCTGCTCTGTGGTGGTCCTGTGGGGGTCCTGACCATTGAAGAACAGGGTAATACAGTATACAGAGAAACAGATGGACTACATTCTGGACCTGTACACCTACAGAGTGTTCTATATGGACAGCGGAGCTGATAAGATGGACAGTGAGTGTGGATACGAGGAGGTGAGGTTCTGGAATGGCTGTGTGTAGTAGAGTCCTGTAGTCAGCTGCAACAGCCTCGAGTCCTGCAGGGCCAGATTCCTACACAGTTTGGTCATTTTCCTTTTCAGGTGCTTCATTTAGCTCATGAGCTGATTAGCAGGTTTGGTCGGTTTGATAGAACCAGGAAATCGCTATATGACGCTGGACGCTGGCTCTGGTTCCCCAACCCCAGTGACCTACATAGGCTCTACACTGCCCTCTCATGGTTCTTTACTGGTATAGCATGAGAAAGTTGATCGGAATACTAATTTAATATTCATTATTAATCTTTCAGGGCTCCTCTAATCCTGACTCCTCCCCCCAGGTTGGCTCAGTTGTGGCTTCCTTGTTTCCTGAGCAGAAGTGCTTTGGTTGCTGCTGCTCAGCGCAGACAGCTTTTCATGTCGTCATGTGAACGATTTGCATTTCGCCTGAAGTCTGAAGCTCCACAGTCCTCTCTAATCTGAGCTTGTGTGTTTTGGATTGTCCTCGTGTTGATTTACTCGCCGGGTTACTGTCAGTGTTAAGCCTGTTAGACGGTAGGCCTCACTACACTGAAGCCGCTCTGTTGATTGACGGATCTCTCCTTGTGTTTGCTTCCTTCTACAGACGACTTCACACGTTTGTGGAGGAACGCTCATCGCCGCGGACTGGGTTCTGTCTGCCGCTCACTGCTTCCCAAAGTGAGTTTGAGAACCTTTCATCCTTTCTAGAGACCGGTGGTCTCAGGGTGGGCAATACGACCATATGTTACGAATATCTTGATTAAAATATGTGTCACAACACCATGAAAGTCACGGATACTGATTCTGAGCATCCACAAAGATCATATTAGGTATATAGAGCTTGGAAGATTTTAAAGGGCCAGTATGCGATATTTTGTGTTTACTTTAGGGTTTAAGTTTATTGATATTTATGTGATTTTAGGTCCCAAAAAAAGGTCATAATTCTTTTTTACATTACTATTTCTCAGTCTTTAATCGTTTCTTAAAATTAGTCAGACATTTTACCCTCCCCTATAGTGCCTTTAAGACTGATATATGTAAACAGTCTCTCTACTAATTGCACAGAAGCGTAGGCCACAGGCTCAGGCCCTGGGGTAGACTCACTGAGCCCCAAATCTGCCAGTTGTGACGATGCAGACCGTAACAACTGCGATTGGTCGGCTGGGTTTCAACCGCCATCTTTGTAGAAGTCAACACAGTGGCATAGAAACCCCGACGCCCCCTAGTGTTCTGGTGGGCTAATCACAGAGTGATGCAGGTATAGCGGTCACACCGGTGCAGGCCACCGGCGCAGGCTACGCTGTTGACTCAACGCAGAAGCACAATGAAGTCTTTTACAGTTGCCAAGGAAACCCTCCTTCAGTGCTTTGTCCTGTCCTCCTTCCTCAGCCCGTCTGACACGTCTTCCTACATAATCTACGCGGGGCGGCTGAGCCAGCGCGGCTGGAACCTGTACGAAACGGCCCACTATGTGGACCAGATAGTGATCCCATATGGCTACACGGACCCCCAGTTAGGCCGGGACATCGCTTTGGTGAAGCTGCGCGAGCCGGTCGCCTGGAATGACCACATCCAGCCCATCTGCCTGCCAAGCACGGATATGCAGTTCGCCCCAGGCACGCTGTGCACCATCACCGGTTGGGGCGACATCAGAGACGGAGGTGAGTGCAGTGGGCGGGGGGAGATGAGCACTGGAGGAGAACAGAAGGAGGTTCAGATGAGGATTCAGAGGGAGTGTCCCTAACGATCCTATCAGTCGATATCATTTAGCAGATGTAGATAAATAGAGCTTCACTGATGGATGATTTCAGATTTCTTAAAGGGACTATATGTAACATTTCCGGGGTTTTTTTTAAGGTTTAAAATTATGGATAATTGTGGTTTATGTTTTAAAACAAGATCATAATTCATTTTCACATGACTATTTTTCAGATGTTCATCATTCCCTAAAATTAAAAAAAAAAAAAAAAATCCCCCCCATTGTGCCTTTACGGCTGATGTGTGTAAACAATCTCTCTACTAATTGGCTACCCTGTGTCTGTAGAGAACACAATTCTGCTCGTTTTAATGCACAGCTACAGTTTTGTAGATTTGTAGGAGGGTCTGATTTTAAAATCATTCAGGAAAATTTGATTGTCCAACATATGGGCCCTTTAAACTCAAATAGCAGCATCCAGAAAGCCTTAAGGTTAATGTATTGTTGCTCTGATTTTTCCACATTTGTTAAAGGAATGTTCTGGCAAAATGCCAGTGTTGCCCAGTTTTCCACTTGCCTCAGACACAGCCAACCAGCCAAACATGTTTAGCACTCATAGCTGGAGATTAACGTGGTAGTACCTTCAGGTTCCTGCAGATGGCGCTGCACGAGGATGACGGGGCTATAAATCCCTGTGGGGTGTGAGTGATGGGATCCATAGATTGGGAAGAGGTGCTACAGTGCAGGGAATGTCTCGTTCCATGTGTGGAAAATGTCTCCAGAGCAGATGTTAATGATTGGCTAAAAGGAGGGACTGCATGTGGGCGTGGCCAAAGACCATAGTGTGAAGGAAGTAGCTGAATCTGCAGGTGTATGGAAGCGTACGGTCATACGGGTCTACCAGCAGTGGATACAATCCCAGCCTACAGGGAATTCTCCTCGGAACTGTGCCAGGGAAGGCCTCCACCAAATCTGGACCACCTGACCAGTTCTCTGATGTGGGAGGACTATTGACTTGTACCTGCAGCATGAAATCACAGAAGCATAATCTGGACACCAGACATGTCAGCTGATTGTCCTCCAGGGCAGGTGGACATGTAGATTAGTTTAGCAGTCTGTGTAAAGACCCCTCCATGGAGCAGGTTGCCAAGCCCACCATGCTGCATCCATAAATGCTGATAACCCACGGTTATACCTGCTCATTAACGCCGGACTGAAACACGGGGCTGGTGAACGTGTGTGTCGGCTAGCTGTGGACTCTGCTCCTGTGCCTCCATGTTTACAGTCGTCTCTGTGTGTGCCTGTAGTCACTCTGCAGGGGCTGGGGATGCTGCAGCAGGTGCAGGTGCCAATCATCGATCAGACTGCCTGTCAGGAGATGTTTCAGATAGATGCCACCGAGAATGTTAACATCGGCGTGGACATGCTCTGTGCTGGCTTCAAGGAGGGGGGCAAAGACTCCTGCCAGGTGAGAGGCGATGTCTGTTCATCTAAGACACCCACCCTGTGCTTCTACTACATGGCCACTTTATTGGAAACACCCCACCCTGTGCTTTCACTCTCTGGCCACTTTATTAGAAACACCCACCTTGTGCTTTCACTAACTGGCCACTTTATTAGAAACACCCGCCTTGTGCTTTCACTCACTGGCCACTTTATTAGAAACACCCGCCTTGTGCTTTCACTCACTGGCCACTTTATTAGAAACACCCACCCTGTGCTTCTACTACATGGCCACTTTATTAGAAACACCCACCCTGTGCTTTCACTAACTGGCCACTTTATTAGAAACACCCACCCTGTGCTTTCACTCTCTGGCCACTTTATTAGAAACACCCACCATGTACTTCCACTAACTGGCCACTTTATTGGAAACACCCCACCCTGTGCTTTCACTCTCTGGCCACTTTATTAGAAACACCCACCATGTACTTCCACTAACTGGCCACTTTATTGGAAACACCCCACCCTGTGCTTTCACTCTCTGGCCACTTTATTAGAAACACCCACCCTGTGCTTCCACTACATGGCCACTTTATTAGAAACACCCACCCTGTGCTTTCACTAACTGGCCACTTTATTAGAAACACCCACCCTGTGCTTTTACTCTCTGGCCACTTTATTAGAAACACCCACCATGTACTTCCACTAACTGGCCACTTTATTGGAAACACCCCACCCTGTGCTTTCACTCTCTGGCCACTTTATTAGAAACACCCACTCTGTACTTCTACTCACTGGCCACTTTATTAGAAACACCCACCCTGTACTTCCACTAACTGGCCACTTTATTAGAAACACCCACCATGTGCTTCCACTAACTGGCCACTTTATTAGAAACACCCACCATGTACTTCCACTAACTGGCCACTTTATTGGAAACACCCCACCCTGTGCTTTCACTCTCTGGCCTCTTTATTAGAAACACCCACTCTGTACTTCTACTCACTGGCCACTTTATTAGAAACACCCACTCTGTGCTTCCACTCACTGGCCACTTTATTAGAAACACCCCAGTTGTGCTTCCACTAGAAACACCCACCTTGTGTCACTTTTATTTATCTAACGGCTCCTACATGTTTGTTTGTGTTGTGTGTTTGTTCAGGGGGATTCTGGGGGTCCGCTGGTCTGTCAGTCATCGAATGGCACTTGGGTTCAGGCTGGTGTTGTTAGCTTCGGTCTGGGCTGCGCTTATCCTAACCGGCCGGGAGTCTACGCCAGGGTGTCTGCGTTTTCCGGCTTCATCCAGTCCAACATAAAGGGACTCCGGCTCTTCAGTGCAGCGGGACAGAACTGGGCCAGCTGGGCCATGATCCTGACCAGGACTATAGCTGTACTGCTCTTGGCACAGCTACTCAGATAAACGCTCTGTGCACTATATCAAAAGAAGGATAAATGAATGAAGCTAAAGACATCAGGAAATGAAGAGGTGACACGCTGTGATTACTCCGTCTTCCCCTCACCTCCAGTACCTCCTGGATAGAATTCCCATGACTAGACCTGGATATACACTAGTCTCACCGCTGATGTGGAATTTCCCCCTTTTACCTGTAACGTGCTGTACATTATGCGAACTCAGGGAACTTGAATTGACAGTTTTTATATAAAAGAATCATGTAAAAGTTCCAGAAATGAGGATCAAATATTTATTCAGGAAATGAATATCAGTTCAGAGTTTTTAGAATGAAACCGACCTTTTTGTAATCAGTCCTTGTAAATAAAATCAGTCGTTGTAAAGCGAAACCTTGTGCTGTATATATTCCTATTCAGTTCTAGAGTCTAGTACCTGCTCATACATGCTAAGCATACAGCTATGCTAATATTCCTCCCGCTAGCATTCTGCTAACTGTATCGCACGCTTGCCTCAAACCATCTCAGGCTGTGCAGTCTCAAATAGACTTGATCCATCACCGCCGGGTGCTAGGTGTAGTGGGGTGGGAATCACCAAGGGCCCTACGATACTGTATCATCACGATACTGAAGTCTCGATACGATATTATCGTGATACTGTGACCTGCTGAGTAATTCAGAGACAACATGCTGTGAACTGCCAGTACAACCACCAGATCCGCCCCGGTATGGCTTCCTCCCGGAATGCTGCTGAACTCAGATTCCTCATCCTTATTCCTCAATGCTTAGCTTCTCTGTAGAACTCAGAAGTCTAAAATTAATGATTATGTACCATGCAATGTATCTTCATTAGAACCCCCTACTTGGTACCTAAGAAACACCCAACTTTGACCTTTGTGCTTCCATCAACTGGCCACTTTATTAGAAACACCTGCTTTGTATTTCCACCAGCTGGCCACTTTATTAGAAACACCTGCTTTGTATTTCCACCAGCTGGCCACTTTATTAGAAACACCTGCTTTGTATTTCCACCAGCTGGCCACTTTATTAGAAACATGCACCCTGAATTAAACTGGGAAGCTGAATCAGGCCACCGTCATTGACTAACGCTATCTTAGGATGGTGCCGTGAAGTCCGAGGTAAGTCATTAGATGTAAACTCGGATGGCTCAATTCTGCCTTCCATCGTTGTTCCCCTGTTGGTCACCTCTGCTGCCATCTAGTGGGCTGCGGAAGCGGTGGCTTCTGTTATTCTAATACCAGAGAGGTTATATCCTTACTTGGCGTGTGTGTATCGATACCTGGACTGCCCGGTGAAGTGTGATACTATACTGTATCGGCCTGGCTCTCAGTCTCCGCTCTAATCCATCCCAGAGGTGTTCTATCGGGTGGAGATCAGGACTCTGTGCAGGCCAGTCCAGTTCCTCCACACCAGACTCGCTCATCCATGTCTTTATGGAGCTTGCTCTGTGCACTGGTGTGCGGTCATGTTGGAACAGGAAGGGGCCGTCCCCAAACTGTCCCACAAAGTCGGGAGCATGGAATGGTCCAGAGTCTCTTGGTCTGCTGAAGCATTAAGAGTTCCTCTCACTGGAACTAAGGGGCGGAGCCCAACTCCTGAACACCACCCCCACACCATAATCCCCCCTCCACCAAACTTTACACTCGGCACAGTGCGGTCATTCACACTGTTCCTGAGCTGATCTGAAGGCCACATGAAGTTTGGAGGTCTGTAGTGATGGACTCTGTAGGAAGTTGGTGACCTATGACCCTCAGCATCCGCTGACCCCGCTCTGTCATTGTACCTGGTCTACCACTTAGTGGCTGAGCTGCTGTCGTTCCCGATCCCTCCCACTGTGTTCTAATCCCACTGACAGTGGACTGTGGAATATTTAGTAGGAGGGAATTTCATCACTGGACTTGTAGCACAGGTGGATCCTATGATGGTACCTCGCTGGAGTTCACTGAGCTCCTGAGAGCGACCCACTCTCTCACTAACGTCTGTAGGAGCAGTCTGCACGTCTAGGTGCTGGGTTTTATACACCTGTGGCCATGGAAGTGACTGGAACACCTGAGTTCAATGATTTGGGGGAGTGAATACTTTCATATTGTCCCACCTCTACTTTGTACATCAGACCTACCTCACAGGAGAGAGAGGCCACTCTCGGGATGAGGTGAGGAGCAGATCAGTCACTCCGAGTTAGCGAAGGTGGACAGTACAGTCGATCCTAACAGTGAGCGTGTGTACTTCATGATCTGGTAACTGCAGACAATCAAGTTTCATCAGTGATCTGTTAGCGCACTCTCCCGTGCTTCAGGAATCAGATAACGAGTGAACTCCGGAGTCAGGAATCAGATTTCTGCTGCCAGACACACAGAATATGAACATACACCATCTAGAAGATGAATATTTACATCCTTCATCCCTGCTTACAGTCTCACAGTGTTTGATTGACAACTCCGAAATCCGAGTAGGCTCCACGTCATGTGATATCAGTGGGTATACAGATTATGAGTTACCTCAGGGGACGGCTTGGGAACGCCCACACCTGTATGAGTTGTGAGGTGTTATGTTGTGAGTGAGGCTGAAGAGCGTGCTCAGGGTAGGGTGGTGTTAACTGGGTGGATGTAGAGTGTGATTGGTCGCTCCTTTTGAGAGGAGGCCACCCACGCCCTGCCCGTAGGCCTTCAGTGGTGGACATACCCAGCTTATTGTTGGTGCGGTAGATGAACCATAATGTTATTGCTCTCATATGAAGGTGCAGGCCACACCAGCCCTCCAGAGCGCTCCTCGAACTAGCTCGAGCCACTCAGAACTCATATCACTAGCTAGCTGCATTAGCCTTGCAGCTCCGGTCCAGAGCTGGACTTGCCTGACGGGTCGGACGCAGGTTAAAGAGGTGTGGACGAGTGTGTGGCAGAAGAACGGCGCCGACGCTGACTGATCCACTTGGTTCCTTTATTTAATGCTCTTTGTGATGCTGGTGCAAAATCAGTTACCCAACCAGATTCCTACAGCCTGTCCGATCCATCTACCCCACTGCGGCCTGCGCCGAATACTGCGCTCGGCTGTGGTTCCACCGGGGTGCTGGGCTTTCACACGGATGGTAATCATGGGGTCAGAGGTCACTGAGACGTTCTCTGAGTGAACCTATAGCCACATGTGGACACGCGCTCCAGCTTCAACCCCGTCAGGCTTTGCTGGTATACCTTTTGTCTTTGGCCTGAAGGGTTAGACAGTAGGACCCGACCGACACACTGAGAACATCAGACACCGTACTTCAGGCCGCATCATAGACTTGTGTGGTCCCCATCTGTGTTTGTGCTTCTGTGGAGTCCAGTAAGAGTCCGAGCCTTATCATTTTAATAATAACACTAATAATAATAATAATAATAATAAAAACTTATTATTAATTCAGTAATACTCAGGTGTGTATTAGAATGAGCTCTGAGATGGACTGTCTAATAGAGGCTAAACTGAGCTGCACTGCTTCGAACCAGAACGCCTGAAAGAGTCTCTCTACGACTCCTGTAGTTCACTGAAGGTGTCACCAGGAGATCGGGAGATCTCTGCAGATCTAAGATCATGAGAGATGTTCTGTGATGTAAGCAGGTTCTAGATTATTTAGAGCTTCTGCTAAAGGAGTGATATGAGCTTGTTTGGTGCTTGTTAGGATCTGTGCGCTGTGTTCTGTTGTAGGGGATCTATTGTCTTCTCAGGAACTGCAGTGGAGGGACCATAATAGTGATCAACTCTGCTGTAAGAGGACCATTACAGTGATCAACTCTGCTGGAGGAGGACCACTACAGTGATCCACTCTGCTGAGGAGGACCATTACAGTGATCCACTCTGCTGGAGGACCATTACAATGATTCACTCTGCTGGAGGAGGACCACTACAGTGATCCACTCTGCTGGAGGAGGACCATTACAGTGATCGACTCTGCTGGAGGACCACTACAGTGATCCACTCTGCTGGAGGAGGACCACTACAGTGATCCACTCTGCTGGAGGAGGACCACTACAGTGATCCACTCTGCTGGAGGAGGACCACTACAGTGATCCACTCTGCTGGAGGACCATTACAGTGATCGACTCTGCTGGAGGACCATTTTAGTGATCCACTCTGCTGGAGTAGGACCAGTATAGTGATCCACTCTGCTGGAGGAGGACCATTACAGTGATCCACTCTGCTGGAGGAGGACCACTACAGTGATCCACTCTGCTGGAGGACCATTACAGTGATCCACTCTGCAGGAGGACCATTACAATGATTCACTCTGCTGGAGGAGGACCACTACAGTGATCCACTCTGCTGGAGGAGGACCACTACAGTGATCCACTCTGCTGGAGGAGGACCACTACAGTGATCCACTCTGCTGGAGGAGGACCACTACAGTGATCCACTCTGCTGGAGGAGGACCACTACAGTGATCCACTCTGCTGGAGGACCATTACAGTGATCGACTCTGCTGGAGGACCATTATAGTGATCCACTCTGCTGGAGTAGGACCAGTATAGTGATCCACTCTGCTGGAGGACCATTACAGTGATCCACTCTGCAGGAGGACCATTACAGTGATCGACTCTGCTGGAGGAGGACCATTACAGTGATCCACTCTGCTGGAGGACCATTACAGTGATCCACTCTGCTGGAGGAGGACCACTACAGTGATCGACTCTGCTGGAGGACCATGTGGTGACTGATTAACTCTGCAAACACTTTAAAAGGTTTCTGTGCTTCTTGACAGCCGCTGACAGAAACCAAACTGTAAGGGATTCTGGTAGCTCCACTCCCTCCAAGATTTTTCCCTAAAACTATTTGGGTATCAAACTAAAAGATGTAAAATACGAATTCAGAATCTTGGAAGAGCACCCCTTTGGTTGGTGAGGATGCTGATGGTACTTGAATTTCTGTCTCAGTTTCAAGTTTGGCACATGACTGACAAATATGAAACTAAGCTCCCCCTCTCTGATCTCCTTTGATGTAGGAGTGTCTGAACATTGATGTTATCAGGTATATCAGTAGCTCGGTATCGGTCGGGTCCTAATCTGAACCCCTACACGGTGTAATTACGAGATCGACCGCAGCACCAGGTTTCAGGATGTCTTGTTGAGAGCGTTAGATGTGGGCTGTTTAAAGGGTTTGGGTTTCGTACCTGTGACAGACTGCTGTGTGTCAAATTAGCACCAAACTGCTAGCAGAAAGTCTCTACTGTCTTCAGAAGTGGTGGTGGGTGTGTGACCCATACGCTCAGAGTAATGCATTACAAACTGTGCAGCTAATAAAGCGGAATTCCACCAAATTTAAAAATTCTAATTCCGCGTTGGGGATGTAGACAGAGCGACTGAGAGTGGGTTTGCTGTGAGAGGGTCCAGATAGTCCCTACAGTGGTGGTGCTGGGAACCAGGGCTCACCACGTCTACAGCACACGTTATTTACTATCCCAACTGAACCCACATGTGCGTTCATGCGTAGTATGGAATGTTGATAAGGGTAGAAACTGCATTTTAGGCCAGAACCTTTGGTAAACGTGATGCCCACCTCTAAAAGTCCCCTCACAGTAGTTTAGAGAAGCTTCTGGCTCAAAATGATCAGTGGCAAAATGGTCCCCCCCATCATCGACAGTCAACATAACACTCAGAAGACACGTGAAGGTCCGTGGTGGTGGAGATAATGACCCCTGGTTCCCATCACCACCACCACTGTGAAGAACGTCTGAACCCCCTCACACCGAACCCATTCTCATTAACTCAGATTACACCTCAAACACTGAACTGCACAGAAATTCGGAAATACTGGTGGACTTCCCCTTTAAAGCTCTGCTTCACAGGAGTCAGTTGAAGCCTAACGTGTAAGGTAAAGCCTGAGGTAAGCACAGACAGCCATATATGAACAGGTGTGCAAGGCGAACAGCAGCTGTCCACAGATAGTAGGGAGATCTGGTGGTCAGGAACCCTAGCTAACCTTTAACACGGCGTCAGACTGAGCACGCAGATCGGTTGGCACTTGTTGGGGACGTACAGTACGTGAGGTGCTGGGAAGGGGAAACACTCTAAGGTCCGGTCTGTGCTAACGCGCTGGTACAGATGCCTCGATGCTGAGTTCGTTCACCTCCGCCGACGCCTGATGGAGGAGGTGTGGAGGGCGAAGGCAGTCATCAGGTCTCGGGGAGACTGGAGTTATCCGAGAGAATCATGGGAGATCCCAGCTGAAGCTCCTGCTGGAGCGATTCCAGGTCAGCAGGGGTCATGCGGTGGACCTCCAGCCAATCCGAGAGCAAGGATGCGGAGAGGGGGGCGGAGTCATTGTGGCTGAAGTATAGAAAGAGAAAGAGACAACGTTTTAAAGGAACAGCTCCATGTTTGCTTCCTCCATCTCCTACTTCTGCGTCTATAATGGAATATATATGTGGAATATTTAGTAGGGAGGGAATTTCATGACTGGATTTGTGGCACAGGTGGAGCATCCTATCACGGTACCACGCTGGAGTTCACAGAGCTCCTGAGAGCGACCCATTCTCTCACTGATGTCTGTAGGAGCAGTCTGCACGTCTAGGTGCTCGGTATAATACACCTGTGGCCATGGACGTGACAGGAACACCTGAATTCTAAGATTTGGATGGGGGAGTGAATACTTCTGGCAATGTAGTTTAAAATATAATTTACTTTTTAGAATGTAAAATGTTTATATTTCATATCGACCCACTTGGAATGACTTTGTTTACATCGACAGGTTCACACCCTTATGAATAAATTACGCCAGTGAGGAGAATATCTGGGAATTCCCGTTAAACGACTTTGCTAAGTGACTTCCTCGTGTCTGTGCCCTCCGTGTTCAGAGGGCTGGAGCTTCGTATTTGGGTTTTATAGGCAAATACAGCCAATGCTAACGGAGTTCAGCAGCCGTCCTCTGGCCTGAGTCCTGTAACCCAGTGCCCGGAATGATCAGCAGTACCCTACAGATGCAGCTCAGTGTGGAGAAAGACACACAGGAACTCAGCATTGGGACACTGGACTTACCTTTCCCTGAGGTCTGAGTGCTGGAGGTCAGTGAGAGACTGAGTGAGAAGGTCGTCAAGGTCGAAGCCAACCCCGTATCCGGCCCCGCTGCCTTTAGGGGTTACAGAGAAGACTGGAGGCAGAATATCCTCAACCTGGAAGAGAGAAAGAAGCAGAGGCTCACTGGAGGGAGGAGGATAAGAGACTGAGGTTCTCAGTTCCTGCTTTGGAACACTAGGTGGCGATGTTCTCTATTTCATTTTGCCTTGTATTACATATACTGTATGAAATATGAGGAGAACTTTCTATGAGGAGCCGTGTCCAAACTTTTGACCGCTCTGAAACAATACATATTCGGAGAGAGTGAGAGAGAGATGCTAACGGTCAAAAGTTTAGAGACGGCTCCTCATAGCAGGTTCTCCACATGAACTCCATGGAAAACACTCCATAGCTGGATAACGCACCTGTGACTTGGAGAGCTGTAGTGTGACGGTGTGGATATCCGGCACCCTGCTGGGCCCTGGCGGGCCCGTGTCGGAGAGACTCAGGCATGGCTGGGCTGACGTTCCAGCTGCGTGAGAAGGCCCCTGTGAATTAGCACCGTTCTGCTGCTCGGCAAGGACGGAACAGAGCTTGTCCAGAGCCTGGGGAGCACCTCCAGGGTCCTGCGTAGGTAGAGATGTGCTGGCGTCCTGCAAACCAACTCTCGTGGACGTTCCGTTGGGGGTGAGGGATGGAGGCTTAGAGATGAAGGTGTCTGAGGGGAGAAGCTTGATCGGAGGGTTACGGGCGGGTGTTTGCTGGGGGTGCTGAAGAGCTTGGGTCTGAGGGATCTGGGCATGCTGTTGGGGGAAGCTTGTGTGGACCGGGTGGCTCAGGCGTGGAGGATTTGGCTGGACTGGCTGAGATGTTCCTACAGTGGCCTGGGCTCCTGTCCAGTTCTCTAGAGGGGTGAATACCGGCCCGCCCCCAAAGAACGGAGCTTGGGGTTGGGGTTTCAACATGTTGCTTTTGGCAAAGGCACAGGGAGCTGCCATCACACCGATAGTCCCGCCTCCAACTATGCTCAGAGCCCCACCACCATCAACCACACTTCCACCTCCACCAACAGCTACCATCCCAATCTCCCCATTCTGCGTCGAGCCCAGAGAGATTGGCAGCGAAGTGAAGGTGGTAGGTGGATGGAACATTCCAGAAGCCACACACTGTCCAATCTGAGGCACGATTTGTTGAGGCGGTTTGAAGGTTGGCAACTCATTCGGCTGTTTGGCAGGCTCTCCGGCGTCTGAGGGTATCTGGATCAGGCCTTTCCCCCCCTGTGTTTGACAAGAACCTGCCTTTTTGTCATTCGCCTTGGTGGGGTTGTTGTCCGCAGCCTGGGATTTCATCCTCCCCCACCGCTCCAACAGCTTCTTGTCGTTGTCGCTTAGCAAGACCCCGCCCAAGGACTCCCCTTGTTTGCCCTCCTTTCTCTCCTTCTCCTTGAGCTTCCTCTTTCGCTCCATTGCTCGCTCCTGGCGCTTCCTTCGTTTCTCCTCCCTCTCTCGTTGCCTCTCCTGGGCAGTTACGGCCCTCTTGTTTTCTGAACCGCTGGAGGAAAGCAAGGACGATGAGCCTCCCAAGCCCCCACGTAGGTCTATAGCCAGGGCTGCAGAACCCCCATCTGGAAATCAGAAAACATCTTTACAGGGGGAATCCATCAAACAGTTCTGAATACAGAAAGGCTGAAGATGTAAACGGAGTCGCTCAGAGTTTGCTCAGAGCCCGTGTTAAGAGAATCAGAATTGTTCAGAGTGGTGGGAAATAGAACCAGACTCTTATACACTCATCACCAAAAGAACAGCTGCACCCAGAAGGAATCAGCTGACAGGAAAGAACCTGAATACTACTGATCAAAGTTTCACGCTCGGCTGCGCATGTGACATAAGCATGGACGGGTCTTATCCCTGTACCTGACTGACCCAACACCACCATTACAGACCTCCAGTGAGCAGTGGTGTCCCCCATGAGACCTCCTGTTAGTGCAGCACCATCAGCAGACGGCTGCACCACGCAGGACTACCTGCACACAGACCGTTACCACGACTGTCCTTAACACCACGTCACCGTCACCAAAGACTGCAGTGGTGTCGTACCAGACTGTCATGGAGTGACTCAGAATGGCAGCGGGTCATCTTCAGTGACGAGTCCTGCTTTAGTCTTGGTGGAGACGCCCAACGAATCCGTGTGTGGAGGCACCGTGGTCAGCACCGAGATGACTGGTCTGTTGTCACACGTCCAGAAGACCTGGTGTCCCTCCACCTCCACCCCTACCGCACCATCTGCAGGAACTGTGTGAGGATGTTCAAGCTGCATGGGATGGATTATCACAGGACTCCATTAGGAACCTCTACAGCTCCATACCGAGACGTCTGGCGTGTTGGGTTAGCAAACACGGCGATCCGACGCCATACTGAGAGACAGACTTCTGTATGTGTAGCTCAATAAATATTGATCATATCAGTCTAAACTTATCATCAGTTATTGATCCTGGTCTCCTTTATCTTCCCTTCCCAACACACCTGCACCCCCACACCTCCTTCTGGGTGCAGATATTCCTTTGATGATGAGTGTTTATTGCGGTATAAACATAGAAATGGGTTTATCTTTGTTTGTGTTTATTCTGTTACATGTACACCTCTAGGCAAGTATACTTGAGTACTGTGCTCAGGCGCTTTTGCTGAATACTGTACGACCTGTGACGTTAACAAGGGAATTTGGAAAGTCTGACGGTTCTGTTCCTCATCGCTATCGCTTTAGGGTAAACATGAAAACAGAGAAACGGGTATGCAGCGTGTTACTCAGATACCGTTCCACATACCTCGTGCCTTTTGTCTCAGTGCCGACTTCAGCAAAGCTGCCTTGAGGGCTGCTTTGGTGTCATCTGAAATCGCTCCCTCCTTCCTGGTGGTCTCCCCAGTCGTTGCTTTTGCCCCTTTTCCGAGCGAGCGTGAAAGCGACTGAGAGAGGGACTGGGCTTGGGACTGGGAGAGGCTGAGAGAGGGCCCGGACTGAGGGAGTGATGTAGAGGTCATCTGCGGGAGCGGGTGTCTGGGAGGAGCCTGATCTGGGGAAGCCGGCTCTCTCTTTGTGCAGTCCCTCATTGGCTCGCAAGGAGGCGTGCCCTGGCTTGACGTGGGCGTGGTGAGGTCTATTGTTTCTGGTTGGCCATCCGAGTTGGCACTGGGCATGTCCACGTCCTGACAGCTCTCTGTCTGGGTCAGGGGTGGCAAAATATGAGTGAGGTGGTCGGCTTGCTTGCAGAACAAAGGAACCGAGTTAGTCATTTGGGCCGCCATGTTTTGACCCGGTGTCTGCTGTTGAGCATGTGTAGTGTTTGACTGTGGCACTGTTGAATGCGTGTTATTAGCCATGGCGCCTCCTGGTGGGCCCGAGTTGGCACTGCTGCTGGCTCGCTGAAGGGGTTTGAACTGGATCTTCTTCCGGGGGCCTTGCTTCTTCTGGTGGAAGTCCTGGATCTCGGCCAGAATGGCCTCTTTGATCTGCTCTCGGCCCATGGGCTGCCGATCGAACTCAAAGTCAAAGGCAGGGACGCACACGGGCTCGTCGTCCGAGTCATGGTACTTGGAGAGGTAAGGGTGCTCTAGAGCCTGGCATGCGCTAATTCTCTCACGAGGGTCGAAGCGTAGCATGGCACCCAGCAAGTCCAGGGCAGTCGGTTCGGCCTGGGGGTAAAGTCTAGACAGAGGCACCGGAGCTCTGGACGGCAAGCTCTGGACGTACGAACGCACCCTTTCGGCTCCGATGGACCCTACGATGCTCTCCGGGGGCGTGCCCAGTACTGATAAAATTAGCTGCAGCTGGTGTACGTAGTGTTTGCCCGGGAATAACTGCTTCCTGCCCAGCATCTCGGCAAAGATGCAGCCCACTGACCAGAGGTCGATGGCCAAGCTGTAGTGGTGTAGGGACAGCATGAGCTCGGGCGCACGGTACCAGCGGGTGGCCACGTACTCCGTCATGAAGGAACGCGACTCCTCCGGGTGCGCGGCGCTCAGGCCCCGGGCCATGCCGAAGTCGCCGATCTTCAGCTCGCAGTTCTCGTTCACCAGAAGGTTGGACGGTTTGAGGTCGCGGTGGATCACGTTGGCTGAGTGGATGTACTTGAGGCCCCGCAGCAGCTGGTACAGGAAGTAGCGTGTGTGCTCGGGGGTCAGAGGTTGCCTTGAGTGAATGATCTGATGCAGGTCGCTCTCCATGAGGTCGAGGACGACGTAGCTAGAAGAAAAAAAAGGACATTTTGACTGACAGGTCTGAAAGCAGGACAGCATGGAGAGGCTGATGTCCTTGTAAAACCGGAGGGTCTGAAACTTACACAGACTTGAAGGCCGAATGAGGCACGGCAGGCTGAAGAATGTCCTTAATCGCGATGATGTTGTCGTGTTTAAAGTGTTTCAGGATCTTCAGCTCTCGCAGCGTGCGCTTAGCATTCGTCACCACCTCAAAGGCATTGGGGATCTTCTTTATCGCCACCTGCTGGCCTGAGGAGAGATGTGCAGGTGTTAATGAATGCTCACAGATGGACACAGTCACAAAATTCACTTTTAGATTCCATACAACGTGGAGGTGTTTTATGTTCATGTTATGGTGTGCGGCTCACTAGTGTGCAACAATGTTTATTTAGGTTTGAGATTATTAAAAAAAAAATCAGGATAGAAATTCAATATTTCCAAAAATACACTGTGTACGAGTTGGGGATTTGGCGACCTCTCTGGTGGAAATTTGTAATTGCATGCAACATTCTTATTCTAATTTTGATTCTAACATGTGGAATAACACTTCTTAATGTGTGTTGTGATTCAGACCTTAAATGTATGAATCTGATGATTTAGTGACAACGTTTTTGGGTTTGAGATGATTTTTAAAAAATTAATATTTAACATTTCTAAAGCTACATTATGTAAGATTTGGGGATTTGGAGACCTCTCTGGTGGAAACTTGTAATTACACTTAATATGGAGAAAAACATTTGTAACGTGTGCTGTGATTCGAACCCTGAGCGTATGAATCTGATGATTTCGAGTGTGTCGTAAGAGTATTTAAAAATAATCTATAATATTTTAATTCTAATACACAAAAAATTTTCATTTTCTTTCTAACCTGCGGTACAAGATTTCGTAATGTGTGCTGTGATTTGGACCCTAAGTGTATGAACCTGATGATTTTGAGCATGCTGAAAGAGCATTCGAAGAGAAATCAGTCAGAACCTGTGAAGGACACGATTGTTTGGATGGTGAGAAGGAGAAAATGCTTAGCCTGATAATACCAGTTATGGATCCGAAGCATAATTCGATAATGATGATAATCTTAGGACCACAGACCTCGGTTTATTCATACTTCCAGAAGTAGATAGAACATCTACATTACAGGTTTACCCACATCAGCATCCCTGGAACAGGGGTTCCTACCATTGTCCCGCCTCCTGGCGGACGAGACGACACCATACGCGCCCGTGCCGATGGTTTCGATGATGTCATACTCCTCGCCGACCTCAAACTTCACGTCTAAGGAGTGGGCTTTCAGCAAGGCCAGGTTCTTAGCAGCCACCGTGTTTGTGTCCGCATTGGTTGAGGCCTCACTTTCCGCGTGCGGGTGAAGTTCCCCCTGGCGAACCTTGTCGCTGCCGTTGTCCCTCTTGCTGCTGGCATCTACAGAGTCACAGACTGACCCCGACTCTGTGGTTTTGGTTTTCTCCACCTCGGTGGACGACATCCTGAGTCACAACTGTGAGAAGAGGCAGAAGACAATGAAGCACCAGACACTGGGACCTCTTTAACTTTGGCATCGTGTGCAGTAAGGGGACAGCGGGTACAGCACAGATACCAGGCTGTTATCCAATAACCACCTCTGCCAGGCGGTTAGTGGTTAAACACCTGGCAATAATTAACCAGCTACTTAAAGGGGAAGTCCACCAATATTTTAAGACCTGGTTCCCATCACCACCGCTGTAGTCTGAGATCTGAGTACCGGGGTTTCTTAGTGGATGTGTACTCTCACTCTTTCAGTCTACTAGATCTGTGTATGTGTGATACCCGCATTATCTGATTATTACATACATGGAAACAGTTTATGTTTTGGCCTTACACTCCATTCATGGTGGAGGGATACATGCTGCAGGGCGCTGTGAGGTCAAATAGTCCCCCAAAGAAACTTAGTATTTCCAGGTTTTCCAGCTTTTCCCATTATCAACATTCCATACACACTCAGAAGACGTGTAGGCTTACTGGTGATTTAGAGAGTCAGTAAAGTGTCTATATCTGTATTGTAGACATGGAGAACCCTGGTTCCCATCACCACCACTATGAAGAACATCTGAACCACCTCACACCAAACCTCGAAGAACAGCCGCCACGATAACAGACATCCAGCGAGCAGTGGTGTCCTCCATGAGTCATCGTCTCAGACGCCTGCACCACGCAGGACTACACTCACACAGACCGTTACCACGACTGTCCTTAACACCACGTCACCGTCACCAAAGACTGCAGTGGTGTCGTACCAGACTGTCATGGAGTGACTCAGAATGGCAGCGGGTCATCTTCAGTGACGAGTCCCGCTTTAGTGTCGGTGGAGACGCCCAACGAATCCGTGTGTGGAGGCACCGTGGTCAGTGGCAGAAGATTTTGGCCTTAAAATCAAATGGTGGCGGAGGGATACATGCTGCAGGGCGCTGGGAGGCAAAATAGTCCCCTAAGAAATGGTTTTCCCATCATCAACATTCCATATACAGGGTTAGCCAATAAAGTGTCTATATGTGTGTTATAAATATGAAGACCTCTGGTTCCCATCAGCACCACTCAGCGTCCGATCCTTTTCACACTGTGTGCACTTCAACCACACTAAATTAAGCCAAAGCCTTAGAGTGGGTTTCCCCTTTAAAGTCACCTGACTGGCTCCTAACTAAGCGAGCTCCAGAGCCTGCTTGGTTCTGGAACACCAACCCATAAAACTGATAACCCATTTAAGGTACCAGACCTGTACAGTGCCTGTCCAGGTGTCACTCACCGCATCACCATCACCCCTGCTGTACTGTATGCTCCTGTACTGAGACTGTACTAGTCCTATTGTTCACAGGTGTGGGTGTAGGCTCCTGTCCACACTATAACCGAGCCCTGGGGAGGATATCCGATATCGTAAAGCCCTGAGCTTTGGGAATACCTGGCTACACCGTTAAACAGTCGACAGTGATGCTGTAGATAAGAGAGGCCACAGCACTGATGAGGCTCCGACACCATTCAGCGGGGCACCTATAGACCTCCTGTTCGGTTACCTTTTCATCCAGGCTAAATAAATAACCAATAAAAAGATGAAGAGCTCTGTTCTTACCTGATAGACTACCGGGGCCGCGAAAATCCTGAGCGCTTCTGGGGAACCATGTCTGTCTGCCTGCGGGTCGTGCTAACCGTAAACCTGCTCCACTTCCTCGTATTCTTTCGCGATGGGTTCGAGTGGCAGCGCGAAGGACCAATCAGCTGCGGTGTGGCGCGAGCGCTGGCCAATAGCGTCCGTTTGCTTGGCTAAAGGGGCGGGACCTTCTGGTTAGAACAGGGCCATTCTTTGGGCGGTGTCTAGCGATATTAGCTCCAGCTAACGTTCTCCGTTCTGTTAAACGAGAGAGCCAAGTTACCCGCTACAGGCCGACTGCCGGCTTGGCACGGGGCTGGATCTTATCACCAGGCGAACTCGCAGGAGCCGTAAGGAGCTCGGCGGAACTGGTGACGGTTAACTGTGTTTACAAGTGTGGAGAGTGTAGACAGACAGCGGCTCCTCCCCCTCAGTCTGCTGCAGAGTCCAACTGTCTGTGTGTCAGCACAAAGCAGGAGACCTCGCTCACAGGGGAACTCCACCGGCATTCCAAAATTTCTAAACTGTTAAGATGCACCGGAAGCCACCCAGCTGCTGGTCCAGTCTCTGGTCATTTCAAGGCTAGACTACTGCAACTCGCTCCTGGCTGGTCTTCCTCTGCGGGCCATCAGGCCCTGCAACTGGTCCAGAACGCAGCAGCTCGACTCATCTTCAGTCTTCCAAAGTTCACCCACGTGACTTCACTGCTGCGCTCTCTTCACTGGCTTCCTGTCGTTGCCCGCATCAGGTTTAAAACTCTGAGGCCTACGAAGCCAAGACTGGATCAGCGCCTCCCTCCTTATGGCGATGGTGAAGAGTCGAGCTGTACCTCGAGCCCTTCGCGCTTCAAGTACAGCTCGACTCGAACCGCCATCCCTGAGGACTCACGGAGGACAAGCGTCCAGACTCTTCTCTGTCCTGGCTCCCAGATGGTGGAATGAACTCCCACTGGGCGTGAGAACAGCGGAGTCTCTCACGGTCTTCAAACGCAGACTGAAGACCCATCCAGATGATCAAATCAATCAGGTGGTGATCAAGTCAAGTGGTCTTATTGTCCTTCCATAATATTAATATTCATGTATATACATCAGTTAGTCCTGATATCGAGAAGCGTCTGGATTATCTCAGGGGTATTTCCTAAAGGGCCTACATTAATCCAGAGGTATATCTAAAAGGGCCTAGATTAGTCCAGCTGTATTTAACACAGGGTCTAGACCAGTGCAGGTGTATGTCAGAAAGGTTCTAGATTAGTCTAGACATATGTTGGAAAGGATCAAGGTTAGTCGAGAGTATGTTGGAAAGTGTCGAGATTAGCCCACATGTATATCAAAAAGAGTCTAGACCAGTGCAGGTGTGTGTAAGGAAGGATCTAGATTAGTCCAGATGTATATCAGAAAGAGTCTAAAGTTAAACGAGTCTAGGCTAGTCCAGGTGTATGTGGGACAGGTCTAGGTCTAGACTAGTCTAGGTGTATGTTGTAAAGGGTCTAGACTAGTCCAGGTGAATGCCTGAAAGGGTCTAGACTAGTCTAGGTGTATGTCTGAAAGAGTCCAGACTAGTCCAGGTGTATGTCCGAAAGGGTCTAGACTAGTCCAGGTGTATGTGAAAGGTTCTAGACTAGTCCAGGTGTATGTAGGTAAGGTTCTAGGCTAGTCCAGGTGTATGTAGGAAGGGGTCTAGACTAGTCCAGGTGTATGTAGGAAAGGGTCTAGACTAGTCCAGGTGTATGTCTGAAAGGGTCTAGACTAGTCCAGGTGTATGTTGGAAAGGGTCTAGACTAGTCCAGGTGTATGTTGGAAAGGGTCTAGACTAGTCCAGGTGTATGTTGAAAAGGGTCTAGACTTGTCCAGGTGTATGTTTGGAAGGGTCTAGACTAGTCCAGGTGAATGTCTGAAAGGGTCTAGACTAATCCAGGTGTATGTGAAAGGTTCTAGACTAGTCCAGGTGTATGTTGAAAAGTGTCTAGACTAATCCAGGTGTATGTGAAAGGTTCTAGACTAGTCCTGGTGTATGTTGAAAAGTGTCTAGACCAGTCTAGGTGTATGTCTGAAAGGGTCTAGACTAGTCTAGGTGTATGTCAGAAAGGGTCTAGATTAGTCTAGGTGTATGTCTGAAAGGGTCTAGACTAGTCCAGGTGTATGTAGGAAGGGGTCTAGACTAGTCCAGGTGTATGTTGAAAAGGGTCTAGACCAGTCCAGGTGTATGTTGAAAAGGGTCTAGACTTGTCCAGGTGTATGTTTGGAAGGGTCTAGACTAGTCCAGGTGTATGTATGAAAGGGTCTAGACTAGTCCAGGTGTATGTTTGGAAGGGTCTAGACTAGTCCAGGTGTATGTTGAAAAGTGTCTAGACCAGTCTAGGTGTATGTCTGAAAGGGTCTAGACTAATCTAGGTGTATGTCAGAAAGGGTCTAGATTAGTCCAGGTGTATGTCGGAAAGGGTCTAGACTAGTCCAGGTGTATGTCGGAAAGGGTCTAGACTGGTCCAGGTGTATGTAGGAAGGGGTCTAGACTAGTCCAGGTATATGTTGAAAAGGGTCTAGACTTGTCCAGGTATATGTTGAAAAGGGTCTAGACTGGTCCAGGTATATGTTGAAAAGGGTCTAGACTTGTCCAGGTGTATGTTTGGAAGGGTCTAGACTAGTCCAGGTGTATGTAGGAAGGGGTCTAGACTAGTCCAGGTGTATGTTGAAAAGGGTCTAGACTTGTCCAGGTGTATGTTTGGAAGGGTCTAGACTAGTCCAGGTGTATGTTGAAAAGGGTCTAGACTTGTCCAGGTGTATGTTTGGAAGGGTGTAGACTAGTCCAGGTGTATGTTGGAAAGGGTCTAGACTAGTCCAGGTGTATGTCTGAAAGGGTGTAGACTAGTCCAGGTGTATGTAGGAAGGGGTCTAGACTAGTCCAGGTGTATGCAGGAAGGAGTCTAGGCTAGTCCAGGTGTATGTTTGGGGAATCAGTGTGTGTTTAGTAACATGGCCCTGGGGAAGAAGCTGTTGTGGAACCTGGTGGTGGTGGTGGTGTTGGAGCGGATGCTCTGGTACCTTCTGGCGGAGGGTGAAGGCTCCATGGGATGGCGCAGGATGGGAGGAGTGTCCATAAAGCTGTCAGCCTTGCTGATGCAGGACCTTTGATGAAAGGTGTTGATGGTGAGGGTGAAGAGGCCGTGCTGGGGTGGGAGGGGTCATCCACAGTGCTGGTGGTTTTGCTGGTGCACCACTTGTGGCGGGAGGAACTGGTGGTGGGTGGAGAACCCCTAATGGTCTTCTCATGTGTTACTTCCCCTAATAACCAATAAACACAGCCAGCAGGAGGACAGATGCTGAAAGCTGCTACTCTCTGATGACAGTTCTGCGTCATTTGTGTGTTCTGTCTTCTCACAGCTGCCCACATCTGTCCCCGCCTTCCAATCAGAGCAGGCAGCGTGCGTCCAATCAGATCGCTTGCCTGAGCTCCTCCACGTAGCAGAGGTTTTCATTCAGCTCAGCTGTGCAGCCGCACTGGAGTAGGACAGCCTGAGACTGAGGACCAGTGAACTTCCCGGCAGTTCCAGAAAGGCCATGGCTCCGAGCAGAGCTCCTTCTGGGGTCCCGAGGTGGGAGAGGCTCGCTCGCCTCCTGCTGTGCTGCTCAGGTTTAGTTCTGTCGGTGTACGCGCTCCATGTTGAGCTGTCTCGGGAAAACGACCCCGAGTACCGGGCCATGTGCGACCTGGCCGAGTCGGTGAGCTGCTCCAAAGTCTTCACCTCCAGGTAACACAGCTCTGTGTGCATGCACAGCCTCGTATCTCCTCCAGTGTCCGACTGCTGTTAAAAGTTAGCTGCGCATTGGAACTCTCCGGTCCACCTTAAACGGCGCAGCCGCTGCATTCTAGCGCCACATGCGTTGGAGTGGACCTGCTGCAGCGTTTAAGGTGGACCGAGGAATTCGAGAAAGAGACCAGTCAAAACAACCAGAAGCCCAATAGTTGGATGCCACGTGTAACAACGAAACAACGGGCCTTTCAGAGAGGGCTGCAGGGTGGGCACAGGGTTTATGGGCCCTCAGTAAACAGGGGTATTTTAAGGAGCTCGGTTTAAGGTGGTACTCGTGTATCCTGTCTAAAAATGCCCATCACACTTACCACAGTGATTTCCCATCATGCATGAGTGAATCACCTTCTATAAACATGCAGATAACACCGACTTTATCCATATAATAATAATAATAATAATAATAATAATATACTTCTAATAAAAATAACAACTTTAAATAGATGTATTAAATTAACTGTATACACTTTCAATTTCAGATTATGAATACTGAGCTAACAATGCTAAGCTGAAGTCATTGAACACTGTGTCCACTCACCGTCCACTCTATTAGACACTCCTACCTTGCTGGTCCACCTTGTAGATGGACAGTCAGAGACGATAGCTCATCTGCTGCTGTACAGTGCAGTGTTGGTCATCCTCTAGTCCTTCATCAGTGGGCACAGGACGCTGCCCACAGGACGCTGCCCCACAGGACGTGAATAGCTTTGGTTGGTGGACGATTCTCAGTCCAGCAGTGACGCTGAGGTGTCCAGCAGCACTGCTGTGTCTGATCCACTCACACCAGCACCACACACACTAACACACCACCACCACCACTTCAGTGTCACTGCAGTGCTGAGAATGATCCACCACCCACATCATACCTGCTCTGTGGGGGTCCTGTGGGGGTCCTGACCATTAAAGAACAGGGTAATACAGTATACAGAGAAAAAGATGGACTACAGTCTGGACCTGTACACCTACAGAGTGTCCTGTATGGTCAGTGGAGCTGATAAGATGGACAGTGGGTGGAGATAGAAGGAGGTGGTGTTACTATACTGATATAAGATAACTACAGTATAGAATTTACAGACCACCAGCCACAGCCTGGGCCCCTGGTACGTAACTCAGGATCCTAATCTGTGCTGCTTAATTTATGGCTTTATATAAAATAACATGTATAATAATAATAATAATAATAATAATAATAATAATAATGTATGTAGTGCAGATTAAACAGAACGTTCTTTGGTGCATGTTTGTTTACTGCTTCCAGCCTGATGTGATGCTTGTTTTGGACAGGTGGGGGCGTGGATTCGGGCTTGTCCAGTTCATCGTTTCTAAAGACAGCGCACTTAACCAGCCTAACAGTTTACTGGGCATCTTATTCTACAGCCTGCAGCTGGGCCTGGGTGAGTGGTCAGCCGGTTTCACCCGTCCGTACGGGGCTTAGTGTTGTATGAACTCAAGTTTGAAACAATCCCAGAACTCACTCACGATTGATTGGTTCCTCCATCACTGTTGGTAGTTAATCTAACACATAAGGCCTTTAGTCCAGCTCAGGAAGTCCTAGCCAGAGCTTGCGTGGCTGTATCTACCTACATAACACAGACAGAACAATCCTGATTGGATCGATTTCCGTTGGACAGTGCCAGTTTAAACACTACAAGCATGGTTCTATTAAAGGTGCAGTGTGTAGCCCTTAGTGGTGAGGATGTGTATTGCAGCATGTTGATTCTCCGAGGTTATAATCACTACTTTCCACTGATAAGATGATTTAGACCATCAAAACGTCCTCATTATTGATTTAATGCTGGAAATATTTTATGATAAGGATATTCACCAGAGTCCTCCTCGAATTTTACATCCCACCTTAATTGGTTTTGCATTTTCAGTCAGCTGCACCATTTAAGGTGGAATAGGAAAACACAAACAAGAAACGGAGAAACTTGGAAATACAAAGCAGAACTTCAGACTCGTGGCTTTAAGAAGAAGGATGATAATCTGGCCTGGAGTTTTGTGGGCGGAGCTACTGATGAATATACGCTACAGTAGAACATTTTAACCAGGGTTCTTCTTTAGTGCCACCTAATTCAAGCTGCTGCTTCAGTGTAACAGCATGAGAGTCTCTTCTACAGCCAGTGTGTGTTGTCTTTGTTCTGGGCTACTGTAGAAACATGGCGGTGGTAGTCTCTGTTGGAGGACAAGCTGTTCCTATGTAGATATGGGGGCTCATTCTCAGATAACGAGAACACGATATGTAGTTTCAGGTAATTCTACACTAAAGAGAACTGCATGGCGTATTTATGATAATAGATCTCACCCCCTAAATATTACACACTGCTCCTTTAAATAAGCCTGTGTCTTTAAGCCCAGTGCGCTCTGATTGGCCAGCTTGCCCACTCTGTAGAAACATGGTGGTGGTGGTAGTCTCTGTTGGAAGACGAGCCGCTCCTATGTAGGTATGAGAAAAACGAGAACACATAATATATAGTCTCAGGTAATTATACACTAATGAAAACATAGATTTGTATATAATATTCCATTTGTGACAATAGAATCCCTGTCAATCAAACTGCTCATAAGCCACACCCACACTGAACAGAGTTTTATCATATTCAGGTTTTGCTGGATGTTTGTGTTGTACTCTGTGTGGGCTAATAAGACTTCTCTGAAGGTTACCTCTCCTCTTTGGTGGTGTTTTGTGTTTCTGCAGGTCAGATGGTGTCCGGCACAGCAGCTCAGACGCTGGTGATGATGTCCTGGGTGTCGGTGGCTGGCTCAGTCTATCTGGCTGCTATTCTGGTGTTCGTTCTGGGTGATTTCTGTGTGGTTTGTGTCTCAACGTACGTGATCAACTTCGCTCTCCTGTACACCAACCTGAGGAGAAGAACAGGGATTAAAGGAAAGCAGAAAGACAAGACCGGCTGAGGAGTCAGGCCTCTCCCGAAAGGCCTACTTCACTCAAAACATTCCTCACAGTGTTTAATACAGTAAATAATAATGATGTAAATATTATAGGGAGGGGCATTTCAGTCCAATCTGATATTCTAATTAGGCGTTATTTGAACAGTAAGCTGAGCTTTGTACTTACCTGCTGTAGATACTAAGCGGAATGTGCAACAAACCGTAGGCTAGGGGCCCTTTAATGGGAGAGGCCACATGTGGACACAGGTGGATGTGGTTATAAATTAAGGAGCCATGATTTTAATGTATGTGAACTGTAGCTCTGCTGAAACGGTGCCGCGCGATCCGCTGTGCGTCCATCTCTGTCAGGCTGTTACACAGACGCACACGTGATCTGATGAGTTTCATTTCGACTATGCTGGTATTACAGTAAAGACCTACTACCACAGTAAAGCCCCCTAGTCGTGTCCTTCTTACACCCCTGCACGTCTTCATCTCAGTTAGTGTATACTGCTAATGTACACCCACCAGCCATAACATTAAACCCACCTCCCCGAATCCACACTTACCACCCATCTTATCAGCTCCACTGGCCATACAGGACACTCTTTAGGTGTACAGGTCCAGACTGAAGCCCATCTGTTTCTCTGTATACTGTATTACCCTGTTCTTCAATGGTCAGGACCCCCACAGGACCACCACAGAGCAGGCATGATGTGGGTGGTGGATCATTCTCAGCACTGCAGTGACACTGAAGTGGTGGTGGTGGTGTGTTAGTGTGTGTGGTGCTGGTGTGAGTGGATCAGACACAGCAGTGCTGCTGGATACCTCAGTGTCACTGCTGGACTGAGAATCGTCCACCAACCAAAACTATACATGTCCTGTGAGCAGCGTCCTGTGAGCAGCGTCCTGTGGGCAGCGTCCTGTCGGCAGTGTCCTGTGGGCAGTGTCCTGTGGGCAGCGTCCTGTGAGCAGCGTCCTGTGGGCAGCGTACTGTGGGCAGCGTCCTGTGGGCAGCGTCCTGTCGGCAGCGTCCTGTGGGCAGCGTACTGTGAGCAGCGTCCTGTGGGCAGCGTCCTGTGGGGCAGCGTCCTGTGGGGCAGCATCAGGTTCTGTTTAGCACTCAAAGGTGTTCTACTGTGGCCAGCTTGAGATTTTTAGAATAGCAAACCCCTTTTTGGTGCTACATAGAACCACTTTCGACAGGGTATCAGTACGCAAGCCTAAACTTCATCATCATCAGTAATCATAAGTGGTTTTCTCAGGATCTCTGGTTATTTATTTTGTTATCACAACATAATGGACGGACATTGTTTCCCTGAGATAACATTCTTTAGCTCTTGTCCTGATAAAGGGAGACATATCTGACACTCGTTCAGCTCTGATAATGATCAAATTAACTAAAGACCTTTAGAAATATAAATAAAATCTCATTCTCATGGGCCTTTAGGGCTTCATGTAAAGCTTTCAGGGATTCACTTCTTTGTGGAAAAGGTCGTTTATTCTTGAGGGTGAATAAATCAGGATGGACGGATAAACTGGGGAATGAATGTGAAGAAGAGTGGTAAAGTGAAGGCAGGCTTGGCCATAGGGAGCTGGTCCTCACTCTTATATACACACTCTCCACAAAGCAAGCCGTGGCATTTACAGAGAGAACAGCTGTAGAGCACCCAGGGGACAGTATCCAGTCCTAACTCTGGCGCCCCCTGCTGGATACCAGCACACTGCCGTGATATCATTCCAAATGGCATTCCATACCGTGACCCAAATACTAATCCTGCTATTCCAAAAGAGGATGGGAAAACAGGTTAATTCCAAAATCCTAAACTGTTACGGAATAGACTTATTAATATTTACACCCCCAGCATTCACATACAACCACAACGGAGCTACAGCGGCCAAAACGGTGGACTATGTGGAGAAGTCCAGCGTTCCAGGCTGGGAAGGGGATGTCACCACTTTCCATTCCCTTCCCAAGGAGCCCGACTGTAAGCGGGACATGGTGGATGTTCATCTTTAAGCCAGGCTGATGCTGCTTTTTTGATCACCGGCTTTTTAATCCACTGTTCTGTTTCACCTTAAATCCTGTTATGCCCTATGGCATGATGTGGGCTGATGCCTCTTGGATGGTGGCACCCAGGTAATTGTAGCAGCTAAGCCACATTGTAGTCTATAAACACAAACAGAAGTATATTACACCTAGACAATTCACTGACTGAACTGAACATGAACATCTAAAGTCTCTAAAGTCGGTGGACTAAACAAAGCACAGTTTAACCCACTGTTATCAACAAGGCTAACTCTGGCTAGCTAACTAGGCTAAGTTAGCAGTAAGTGTTTCCCTCAGGGCAGATAGTTACACTAACAGGAGAAATTTCTCAGAACTAATAATTATGGTTTTTTTTTTGCCAACATCTTGCAAATAGATGTAAAAAATAGAAAAAAAGAATAAAGATTTGGGGGTTGGAGTAACAGATGCTAATTCTGGCTAGCTAACTAAGCTAACATGGCAGTATGTGTTTCCCCAGGGCAGATAGTGGATGGTTTGTGCAGCATGCTAACAGGAGAAAGTGTATTTCTCAGAATTATAAAGGTTTATTTCCCTTCATAACACCTTATTAGTCTTTCCAGCTTTTCCTAACAGATTTGAGGGGTGGAGTAACTCACGCTAACTCTTGCTAGCTAAATAGCTGTTTACTGGGTTAGCAAACATTACTGAGCCAGCTAGCTTTGCTCAGAGCATTACTATACAACAGGCAAAAAATTATTCATTATATTACATGATCTCTGTCTTTTTACTGTCTCTCATTCTCTTTGTTCTTTTCTCTCTTCCCTGAGCTCCAGAGGACCTCAGCCTTTTCCACATACTGGCTAGCAGCTGCTAGTTCACTACTCTTTCTGTTTACCGTTAATTACATTTTCACTCCCTCCACATTATATCAAACTGCTATATCAGTATCTATCGGCTGCTCTACTACTCCCTACAGTTTGCCTGTGAGACCCTAATATTGTTTTTTTCACGGTACCTTTTTCGCTTTTTTGAAAATTAATTATTAATACCGTAATAATTTGAGTTTTATACATAACTGTATATAAAGTTATAGATTTTTGGAGTTGTATTGTTACACAAACTTGTGCAACGTTATGAAAATGTCTTTAAATATGACTTTATTTGTACATTATCGCATGAAAACAGACTTATAGTGCTTCACACTATGGCCAAAACTATGTGGACACCTTACAACTACACCTAGCCCCAAACCCATTGGTGGAGCTTTCCTTTCTTCACGGCTCCAGAGGACCTCAGCCTTTTCCACATACTGGTTAGCAGTCGCTATGTTGTATGTTGCTAATCTCTCATACCTAGTATTTCAGCTAAGCGTTATGTTAGCTGTTAGCTCAGCATTTTACACCACACCAATCCAAAAAACAGAGGGCAGTTGCAACACAGCTCATCATGATTCATACCAGGGTGGGGCAATATGAGGAAATGTTTCATTTATGATTATAAACTACATCACATTATAGTCTTCTGAGTTAATACAGGTGTAGTTCCTGTTTACCTGCTTCTTTTCCACCTTAAAGAGTGCTGTAGTTACATTCTGGTGCCTGTACAAGCTGCAGCATTTAAGGTGGAATGGAACATTGGATTAGCAAGGTGAACATCCGCCATGTACCACTGACGGTTGTGCTCCTTGGGAGGGTAATGGGTTTTGAAGGAGAACAACAGTTCGCTGTATGTCGGTTTTGTGTACTAAACTCATTATTACACCATCAGTGTCCATACAGTTTACAGTGTATGGCAGCTTTAACATGTCAAGCTCAGCAAATAAACCTGTACAGGTGAAACACCTGTAGGCGTTCACGAGAAAAGCTGAATGTTCAAGGAAACAGGAAGAACTTCCTCCTTTTCTCCTAAAACACAAATTCTTCCCACTTGTGTATCTAAGTGTGTAGACATTCACACACTTTTGTTAGTCATGTTCTGCCTGTCATTCACCGCTGGTCTTGTAAGGCCTAAAGAATGATTACTGTTGGAGTAAATAATTATAAACTCAGCACCTCACTTTCAGCAACTTTCAGCCATAACCCAGATTAGTCAGGATGCCGGGATAATGGAATTAGGCTTATATTTGATTGAAAACATCACAAAGACAATGTTCAAATGTTGAAATTGTAATTTTTATAATAAAAGTTGTCTCCATTCCAGCTCGATATCAGTATCCAGCTGCTCCTAACAGTTCCGAATCTTGTTTATCCTAGCATAACGCTCCGAATGTTTTCAGTGGGTGACCAGTCTGGACCGCAAACCGGTCAGTTCAGCACCCGGACTCTTTTACTACGGAGACAAATTTTAATATATCGGACCACCATTCTGCACATGCTTTCCGAAATCTTAAATGAGCTAGAGGAAAACAAGGTTGCAGAAATTCCTTATCAGTAATCAGTACCACCATTTTAGTATGAATTAGGAACACTTGTGTCACTTCACTCATTTCCGAAAGAGTACCAGCATGAGTCTGATCCTGAAAGTCCAGTAGAGCAAGTTGGTACATCCACCTTTGTGAGCCAGACTGGAGCAGGAGATAGAACCACACCTATGTTACCCAACATGGATGTACCAGATGTATTAATGTGTGCTTATTGTTATTGTAGTGGGCTGTGTTTATTCTAGTGTATATTTCATATGGCTATTACTTCAATCTGGTGCTCCATGGCTCCTTTAACCTCGACCTGATGGCACGCTCTCATCCTGCTGCCATTAAACCATAAGGTGAATTTGTTA
Source organism: Prochilodus magdalenae (assembly GCA_024036415.1). Lineage (NCBI taxonomy): Eukaryota > Metazoa > Chordata > Actinopteri > Characiformes > Prochilodontidae > Prochilodus > Prochilodus magdalenae. Next base: position 367,399 of record JAMWET010004990.1, read on the forward strand.
CAATACTTGTGCTGTTAGTTTTACTGAATACGGCATACTGGCATATTAGCATATTAGCATGCTAACTCTGAGGCCTCAGCATTGCAGCTGTGCCACGTGTTATCTGAAGTCCTCAGTACTGATGAAGGAGAGAGAGGGTGGCTCACGTTTGAGGCTCTAATGCAAACAACACAGTCATCACTCTAAAACAGATCGCTCTTACACCGCCACAAACAGCCAGGCTGATTTGTTTACAATCATGCATCCCTCAAGTTGCATTTGAAGTCAAGGTGAAACGAAAGAAATCCACTCCTCCATGAGTCTAATCTACAGCCATGCTGAACCTCGCAACTCCATGAGTCTAATCTACAGCCATGCTGTACCTCGCTACCCCATGAGTCTAATCTACAGCCATGCTGAACCTCGCAACTCCATGAGTCTAATCTACAGCCATGCTGAACCTCGCAACTCCATGAGTCTAATCTACAGCCATGCTGTACCTCGCTACTCCATGAGTCTAATCTACAGCCATGCTGTACCTCGCTACTCCATGAGTCTAATCTACAGCCATGCTGTACCTCGCTACTCCATGAGTCTAATCTGCAGCCATGCTGTACCTCGCTACTCCATGAGTCTAATCTACAGCTATGCTGAACCTCACTCCTCTATGTGTCTGATTTACAGCTATGCTGAACCTCACTCCTCTAGGTGTCTAATCTACAGCCATGCTGAACCTTACTCCCCTGTGTCTAATCTACAGCTATGCTGAACCTTACTCCTCTATGTGTCTAATCCACAGTCATACTGATCCTCACGCCTCTATGTGTCTAATCTACAGCTATGCTGAACCTTACTCCTCTATGTGTCTGATTTACAGCTATGCTGAACCTCACTCCTCTAGGTGTCTAATCTACAGCCATGCTGAACCTTACTCCCCTGTGTCTAATCTACAGCCATGCTGAACCTTACTCCCCTGTGTCTAATCTACAGCTATGCTGAACCTCACGCCTCTATGTGTCTAATCCACAGTCATACTGATCCTCACTCCTTTATGCGTCTAATCCACAGTCATACTGACCCTCACTCCTCTATGCATCTAATCCACAGTCATACTGACCCTCACTCCTCTATGCGTCTAATCCAGTCATACCGACCCTCACTCCTCTATGCGTCTAATCCACAGTCATACTGACCCTCACTCCTCTATGCGTCTAATCCACAGTCTGACCCTCACTCCTCTTTGTGTCTAATCCACAGTCATACTGACCCTCACTCCTCTATGTGTCTAATCCACAGTCATACTGACCCTCACTTCTATATGTGTCTAATCCACAGTCGTACTGACCCTCACTCCTCTATGTGTCTAATCCACAGCCATACTGACCCTCACTCCTCTATGTGTCTAATCCACAGTCATACTGACCCTCACTTCTTTATGCGTCTAATCCACAGTCATACTGACCCTCACTCCTCTATTTGTCTAATTCAGTCATACTGACCCTCACTCCTCTATTTGTCTAATTCACAGTCATACTGACCCTCACTACTCTATGCGTGTAATCCACAGCCATACTGACCCTCACTCCTCTATGCGTCTAATCCACAGTCATACTGACCCTCACTCCTCTATGCGTGTAATCCACAGTCATACTGACCCTCACTTCTCTATGCGTCTAATCCACAGTCATACTGACCCTCACTCCTCTATGTGTCTAATTCACAGTCATACTGACCCTCACTCCTCTATGTGTCTAATCCACAGTCATACTGACCCTCACTCCTCTATGTGTCTAATTCACAGTCATACTGACCCTCACTTTTATATGTGTCTAATCCACAGTCATACTGATCCTCACTCCTCTATGTGTCTAATCCACAGTCATACTGATCCTCACTCCTCTATTTGTCTAATCCACAGTCATACTGACCCTCACTCCTCTATGCGTCTAATACACAGTCATACTGACCCTCACTCCTCTATGTTTCTAATTCAGTCATACTGACCCTCACTCCTCTATGTGTCTAATTCAGTCATACTGACCCTCACTCCTCTATGTGTCTAATCCACAGTCATACTGACCCTCACTCCTCTATGTGTCTAATCCACAGTCACAGAAAGTTCCTACATGAGCTGGAAGTCTGATGTCTGAGATGCTGTTTATGATAGTGTGGAGAATACATGCTGCAGGGTGCTGTAAGGTAAAACAGTCCCCCCCAAAAAACTTATTTCCAGATTTTCACATCATTCACATTCCATAAAACACTCAGAAGACACGTGTACTGAGTGTTACTGGTGGTTTAGATCTACATGCGTGGGGTAAACTGGAACTGGACTGGTTCCCATCACCCCCACAGCAAAAAAACCTCTGAACCATCTCAAACACCCCCCTACACCCCCTACCCCACTGAAATTCCACATGTGCGGAAAGTTACTTACACTAAGTAATTAACATTTTTTAATCCCCTCCTTTTCCTGACATACGGCCTCGGAGAAGCTGAAACACCCGCAGAACACCCATGAACACCCGCAGCAACAAAAGGCAGGAGTCAGTTCTGACCCTTCAGGTTTCCTCGGTTTCTGTGTTCCAGGATAAGCTTTCTCCCATGAGCCCCACCCCTGATTGTGTGTTTATAGGTGCTGGCTTTCACTCACCCCGGTGCTTTATTAAGCAATAAATGGGCCAGGAGTATGTTTAGCCACACACACCCGAGCTTACATATGAACCTGGAGGGACAAGGAAGTAAATCAGTGTAGAAATACGCTATCAGTGATGTGGTTTAAGGAGGTGTGAAGGGGCAGTGTCTGGAGGACTGTTATAAAGCCTGGCAGAAAGGCGGATCATTCACAAGGCATTTCCCATCATAACTGGGTGACCGGGTGACGGAGGCTGAAATGGATTGGGTCTATGTGCTGATGCTGGCTAGTCTTCTGTCCTGTGGTGAGTTCCTTCATGTATACTATATACATACACACATACATACATGCCTTACCTTAATACCTGAATATAGACTATTACACTCTGTTCATGGAATAAGCTTATTTTGGTAATACTTTGCTTGAAGAGTGCCTTCATAACATATTCATAACATCTTACATAAACATTTTATACAGTGTTCATTAATGTTGTAATCAACATTCATAAAGTGTACATGATATTAACATGGAGTCATTTGATAAGAGACTTTTATTTTTCAAAATAAAAGATCAAAAGGCTAAAAATCTAAATTATTTTCAGGGAAATATCTCATTTCTGGACAGCAGAAAGCAGGAAGGACTTTGACACTCAGGCACTTCAGACTTTCATGATTTCTCTTTTCTACTTTTGGTCTTCTTTGAATCTTTATTGTGCCAGAGTGTTCATTCAACAGACCGTTAGGAAAACAATATCAGGTCGTTTTTATATTGCCTGTCCAGAGATGAGAGACATCACCCAAAAAAATTATTATTTTTTTAAATAGAGTAAATGAGGACTTTTATTTTGAAAAATGTCTCTTGGTAAAACAGCATGGGGGTCCATATTAATGTCATGTTAAACACTTTACGACTGTTGATCTGAACCTTCATGAATATGTAAAGAAGTGCTACCCTGATATGGGCCGTTACGCAGCGCTATGGAGTCTGGAAAGGATGTCTTCTTCTGAAATCGGACCCAGTGACTCTCACTGGGGTGATGGAGATTCACGTACACCCCTTTGAGTTCATTCCAAGTAATTCTGGAGCATATCCGGTCCAGTCTCATTAACCCACTGTACACACGACACAGTTACAGGCGATGTGGAGGACGGATGGAGCATCGCCAGTCTGCTGGTTGTGCCGGACAGTAGTGTGTATTCCCTCTTCAGGACTGAGCTTTAAATGAAACTATGCCCTTCCGATGGATGAGTGAGCGGTAGTTCTCAGAAAACTGAACCCACCGGGAATGGAGGAATGAAGTTGGGGTCTTGTGTTCAGTAGAGATGTTAACTGACCTCTCGTTGTTTTTCTTTCGTTGACTCTAGGGTCCTATGGTCAGTTAGACGGTAAGTTCTCCACTCCTAACTAATCGTGTTTGATCGTTTCCATTAACACTTAGCATGAGCCCTGTATCTATGATGCATTATAAAGCATGCATACCATGTTATAATGCCTGGCTTAAGCTTGTTTATATTCCTTCTTAGTAGTTATAATTGCATGCATGACACTTTATATACACTAATATGACTGTATCGTGTTCCATAAGGCATTATAATAGCCACTCAGGGATGTGGTGACGCACTGTTGAGGGGTCCTGGTGTGTTTCCTGGATAAATCTCAGACCCCTCACTATGAGGGATTACCAGTTTAGTAAAGTAAAGCAGTATTTAAGGATGTTTGGACACTTTATTAGGTCCACCTCCTTATATTTACACCCCCTGTTCACTCTATCAGCTCCACTGACCGTACAGGACACTCTGTAGGTATACAGGTCCAGACTGTAGTCCATCTGTTTCTCTGTGTACTGTATTACCCTGTTCTTCAATGGTCAGGACCCCCACAGGACCCCCACAGAGCAGGTATGATGTGGGTGGTGGATCATTCTCAGCACTGCAGTGACACTGACGTGGTGGTGGTGTGTTAGTGTGTGTGGTGCCGGGGTGAGTGGATCACACACAGCAGTGCTGCTGGACACCTCAGTGTCCCTGCTGGACTGAGAATCGTCCACCAACCAAAGCTATCCATGTCCTGTGGGCAGCGTCCTGTGGGGCAGCGTCATGTGAGCAGTGTCCTGTGGGCAGTGTCCTGTGAGCAGTGTCCTGTGGGCAGTGTCCTGTGGGCAGCGTCCTGTGGGGCAGCGTCATGTGAGCAGTGTCCTGTGGGCAGTGTCCTGTGGGGCAGCGTCATGTGAGCAGTGTCCTGTGGGCAGTGTCCTGTGAGCAGTGTCCTGTGGGCAGTGTCCTGTGGGCAGCGTCCTGTGGGGCAGCGTCCTGTGGGGCAGCGTCATGTGAGCAGCGTCCTGTGGGAATTATATGACTGTGACTTACCACCGTCCTTGGTTTCTTCTCTCGCAGTGTGCGGCACCACATTCTTTAACCCCAGGATAGCAGGAGGTCATGATGTTCGAGCAGGAAGTTGGCCTTGGCAGGCGAGTCTACAACAGTTTGAAGTGCATTTGTGTGGAGGTTCCCTCATCAATAAGGAGTGGGTGCTATCTGCTGCTCACTGCTTCTACACCACCAGGTTGGTTCCTGAGTTATAGCAAACTGAAGATTGTCACTGTTACACACCACATTCACTCCAGGTGTAACTTCATGTGGGGTGTTAACTGTATGGGCCCTACAGCTAACTGCTAAAGCTAACCACTAACTATATGAGCCCTACAGCTAACTGCTAAAGCTAACAGATAACTGTATGAGCCCTACAGCTAACTGCTAAAGCTAACAGATAACTGTATGAGCCCTACAGCTAACTGCTAAAACTAACCACTAACTGTATGAGCCCTACAGCTAACTGCTAAAACTAACCACTAACTGTATGAGCCTTACAGCTAACTGCTAAAGCTAACAGATAACTGTATGAGCCCTACACCTAACTGTTAAAGTTAACCACTAACTGCATGAGCCCTACAGCTAACTGCTAAAGCTAACAACTAATTGTATGAGCCCTACAGCTAACTGCTAAAGCTAACAGATAACTGTATGAGCCCTACAGCTAACTGCTAAAGCTAACAGATAACTGTATGAGCCCTACAGCTAACTGCTAAAGATAACAACTAACTGTATGGGCCCTACAGCTAACTGCTAAAGCTAACAGATAACTGTATGAGCCCTACAGCTAACTGCTAAAGCTAACCACTAACTGTATGAGCACTACAGCTAACTGCTAACGTTAACCACTAACTGCATGAGCCCTACAGTTAACTGCTAATGTTAACCACTAACTGTATGAGCCCTACAGCTAACTGCTAAAGCTAACAGACAACTGAATGGGGCCTACAGCTACTTGCTAAAGCTAACAGATAACTGTATGAGCCCTACAGCTAACTGCTAAAGCTAAACACTAACTGTATGAGCACTACAGCTAACTGCTAAAATTAACCACTAACTGCATGAGCCCTACAGCTAACTGCTAATGTTAACCACTAACTGTATGGGCCCTACAGCTAACTGCTAATGTTAACCACTAACTGTATGGGGCCTACAGCTACTTGCTAAAGCTAACAGATAACTGTATGAGCCCTACAGCTAACTGCTAAAGCTAAACACTAACTGTATGAGCCCTACAGCTAACTGCTAATGTTAACCACTAACTGTATGAGCCCTACAGCTAACTGCTAAAGCTAACCACTAACTGTATGAGCTCTACAGCTAACTGCTAAAGCCAACAGATAACTGTATGAGCTCTACAGCTAACTGCTACAGCTAAGAGCTAACTGTATGAGCCCTACAGCTAACTGCTAAAGCTAACCACTAACTTTATGAGCCCTACAGCTAACTGCTAAAGCCAACAGATAACTGCATGAGCCTTACAGCTACCTGTGCTAGCACTCATGTTAATCTGCAAGTCCACTACGGCTTGCTAACAGGTATAGAGTCCATGGATTTCATGGAGAGCATCAACAGAACACATAATGAAATTTCTTCTGTCCACCATTTTTGTTCCCCTTGGTTTGAAGGTCCGACTTCTCCATGTGGACCGTGTATCTGGGCAGACAGAATCTGGAAGGTGCTAACCCAAACGAAGTTTCCAGAGGAGTCTCTAAGATAATCCTGCACCCCGGCATTGAAGACATTGCCCTGGTCCAGCTGGACTCTCCGGTCACCTTTACCAGACACGTCCGACCCGTGTGCCTGGCAGCCAACAACAGTGTGTTTTACAGCGGCACGGAGAGCTGGATCACCGGATGGGGGAATGTTGATCAGGGAGGTGAGAGTAAAGACAGGATGGAATGGGACTGAAAGGAATTCACTCAGGAAAAAAAGAAAAAGACTGAAATTCTCTTCTTTCTGTTTCTCTCAGTACCGCTTCCGTTTCCTCAGACTCTGCAGGAAGTGAAGGTCTCTGTGATTGGGAACACACGGTGTGAGTGCTGGTACGGTGGAATTATCACAAACGAAATGATCTGTGCTGTTTCACTAGAAGGAGGCAAAGATGCGTGTGAGGTACGAGATACATTCACACATTACCGTATTAGTCATACAGCTACCAGCTAACTGTATTAGCCCTACAACTAACAGTATTAGCCCTATAGCTAACAGCTAACTGTATTAGCCCTACAGCTAACTGCTACAGCTAAGAGCTAACTGTATGAGCCCTACAGCTAACTGCTACAGCTAAGAGCTAACTGTATGAGCCCTACAGCTAACTGCTACAGCTAAGAGCTAACTGTATGCGCCCTACAGCTAACAGCTACAGCTAAGAGCTAACTGTATGAGCCCTACAGCTAACTGATTTAGCGACCTATTTTAGGCCTAAAGCTAACTGCTAACTGTATTAGGCCTACAGCTAATTGCTACAACTAGGAGCTAACTTTATTAGCCCCTCAGCTACCAGCTAACTGTATTAGCCCTACTGCTATCAGCTAATCGTATTAGTCATACAGCTACCAGCTAACTGTATTAGCCCTACAGCTTACAGTATTAGCCCTATAGCTAAGAGCTAACTGTATGAGCCCTACAGCTAACTACTACAGCTAAGAGCTAACTGTATGAGCCCTACAGCTAACTGCTACAGCTAAGAGCTAACTGTATGAGCCCTACAGCTAACTGCTACAGCTAAGAGCTAACTGTATGAGCCCTACAGCTAACTGCTACAGCTAAGAGCTAACTGTATGAGCCCTACAGCTAACTGCTACAGCTAAGAGCTAACTGTATGCGCCCTACAGCTAACAGCTACAGCTAAGAGCTAACTGTATGAGCCCTACAGCTAACTGATTTAGCGACCTATTTTAGGCCTAAAGCTAACTGCTAACTGTATTAGGCCTACAGCTAATTGCTACAACTAGGAGCTAACTTTATTAGCCCCTCAGCTACCAGCTAACTGTATTAGCCCTACTGCTATCAGCTAATCGTATTAGTCATACAGCTACCAGCTAACTGTATTAGCCCTACAGCTTACAGTATTAGCCCTATAGCTAAGAGCTAACTGTATGAGCCCTACAGCTAACTACTACAGCTAAGAGCTAACTGTATGAGCCCTACAGCTAACTGCTACAGCTAAGAGCTAACTGTATGAGCCCTACAGCTAACTGCTACAGCTAAGAGCTAACTGTATGAGCCCTACAGCTAACTGCTACAGCTAAGAGCTAACTGTATGAGCCCTACAGCTATCAGCTAATCGTATTAGTCATACAGCTACCAGCTAACTGTATTAGCCCTACAGCTTACAGTATTAGCCCTATAGCTAAGAGCTAACTGTATGAGCCCTACAGCTAACTGCTACAGCTAAGAGCTAACTGTATGAGCCCTACAGCTAACTGATTTAGCGACCTATTTTAGGCCTAAAGCTAACTGCTAACTGTATTAGGCCTACAGCTAATTGCTACAACTAGGAGCTAACTTTATTAGCCCCTCAGCTACCAGCTAACTGTATTAGCCCTACAGCTACCAGCTAATCGTATTAGTCATACAGCTACCAGCTAACTGTATTAGCCCTACAACTAACAGCTAACTGTTTTAGCTCTACAGCTAACTGCTAAAGCTAAGAGCTAACTTCATTGCAGTACGTGACCTGCCATGTTTAAATTTCTTGTTTCCAGGGTGATGCAGGAGATCCGATGGTGAGCAAGCAGAACTCTGTGTGGGTTCAGGCCGGTGTGGTCAGTTACGGTGCTGGTTGCCTACAGATTGAGTACCCTGGAATTTACACCAGAGTGTCAAACTATGAAACCTGGATCCGCTCTCACATTAGCACTGACCCTCCAGGCTTCGTCCAGTTCATCTCCGGTGGAGCTGATCCTGACATCAACTACACCTGCCCACCCCTGTTACCGCCAGCAACCACTAAACCTGAAACCACCGACCCTTTGTCTGCTGAAGGTACACTGTACAAACCATAAAGATAGATAGATAGATAGATACTTTATTGATCCCAGAGGGAAATTCAAGGCATCCAGTAGCAAGAGAGATCAGTCCTGTCGTTACAGTGAGCATCGTAATGTAGTTTTGTCCAGCAGGTGATGGTGTACCGTAAGAATTGAGATTGGGAACGTGAATTTAACCCTTTCACTTGTTTTATATATATATATATATATATAAAAGCGGGACTCGTCACTGAAGATGACCCGCTGCCATTCTGAGTCACTCCATGACAGTCTGGTACGACACCACTGCAGTCTTTGGTGACGGTGACGTGGTGTTAAGGACAGTCGTGATAGCGGTCTGTGTGCATGTAGTCCTGCGTGGCGGAGCTGAATAGGGGGCATCACTGCTCACTAAATAAATTGGATCGCTCTGTATGTTTCACAATATGTCGGTTCTCCCTCTCGGTGGTCCCTGTAGGTCTCTCAGGTCCTTCATGTCACTGGAGATACCTTCTTCTGCCAACTTCTGCATGCTATGGTAATATCCATAAGGCCAGGATCGTGCACAGTACACAGACCATCCCACTTCTCGGAGGTCTACACTGCAACCCCTCTCCAGAGAGACTAAGTGCTGCTGTAGCCGTAGTTGCCCGAAAGGGTGCTGCACCACCATGCCACTGATCCCTGCTCGAAGCATCGCTGGGGGGCTGCAGTTAACAACGACTGCCATGCATGTAGGTAGGCCCTTGCAGCCAGCAGCCGTTCAGGTGACAAGCCTCGCCAGGCTGCCTCTGGAGTCCTCGTCCCAGGCTCAGTGCTCTATTACTGAACACCAGCACTCAGTGCTGGGTGGAATGGCTGCTCATCAATAGTCACACACCTCTAGTACATGTAACCCGCCCCCTTGAAACTGAGTTACAGGGGGTAGAGGTTGAAATCTCCCCGCTATGAAACGGGACGACATTCAAGAACGGATCCGTCATCAGGTATCGTCAGCGGCTTTTATGTAAACAGTCTAAAAGAAGCATGGACGTTTTACACCTCAATCAATCAAACGAGTCACAGAATAAACAAGAGCACCAACAGAACCAACAGGACTCCATTACCAGTCTGCTAGCGGTGCTCTGTAGGCAACCCTGCCGTGCCAGCAGAAGAGGGCGGAGCTCCTCACCGCTTAAACACACTTAGGGCATCAAAGAGGCGGAGGACCATTATTTATTATGTCCACCCAGAATTCTTCAGTGATGTGAAGCTGAGCTGAGCCTTTTAATCTCCAGCCTCATGATCCAATTTCTCCATTCCACCTTAAACGGTACAGCAACCTCAGGTACCACAACGTAACTGCTGCCCAATTTAAGGTGGAACTGGAAATTTCGCTAGGTAGCACAGAGATCACTAGTGATTTTTACACGTGTTATGAAGGAAATGACCATAAAACACTGTTACCATGGTGATCTTTGTATCTCTATGGTCGCTCGTGCAGCCATCTTGCTGATGATCCGCAGGGCATTCTAGGAATTACACTGCATTTGGAGTGTGCCTTTGAAAAATCTCCATCTCCCTCCATCTCAACAACAATCGGGACAACCCTACCTCTAGACGTACACACGCAAAACGGAGGGGTAGGGCTCAGTGTTAGGGGCAAGGGGGTGAAATGGGATTGAGCCTGGGAGGCTAACATGTTTCCAGCAGCATTCCTAGACAAGACACTGATATTTCCTCGTCCCTTGTCCACATCCTCTTCACAGTGTGCGGCACCACGTTCTTCAACTCCAGGATAGTAGGAGGTGTGGATGCTTCACCTGGAAGTTGGCCTTGGCAGGCGAGTCTACATCAGTTCGGAGTGCATATGTGCGGAGGCTCCCTCATCAATAAGGAATGGGTGATATCCGCGGCTCACTGCTTCGAGAGGTCAGTGTTACTATGTCAGTGTGAAGCTGGTACAGTTTAAACCCCTGTGTGTTCCATAGCTCATAGCTGTTGCCGCCTCTCCTCAGCTCCAGCGAGTTTGAATGGACCGTGTATCTGGGTCGACAGGATCAAGAGGGCAGTAACCCCGATGAGGTACTCAGAAACGTCTCTGTGATTCACGTGCACCCCTATTATAACAGTAACACAAGTGACAATGACGTGGCTCTGCTGAAGCTGAGCTCTCCAGTTTCCTTCACTAGCCACATCAGGCCCGTGTGCCTGGCAGCAGAAGATAGCGTCTTCCAGACGGGCACCAACAGCTGGGTTACCGGCTGGGGAGACATCATGGAAAACGGTGAGTCTGGGGTTTAAAGGGGTCATTCCTTTTGTGTGTCGGCCTTACAGGAACGCTCACACTAATCTTCACCGGCTGCTTCGGTAGTGTACAATCTAGTGTCTAGGTTGGAGATCACATCGACTTCCACTGACAGTTTATACCATCTCCAAATATACCTCACGGGATTTACCAGGGGTGCCGTGAGTTCACCAATTAGAGAACAGAGGGCTCCAAATGCAAAGCAAAACTCCAAATCTTAAACTAACCCCACCGGAACAAAGTGACCCTGTGTGTTGAAGGTGGTAGTAACTTCAGGCTCCTGCCGATGGCGCTGCACGAGGACAATCCCTGCGTGTGTCGGCTGACGGGATTCATAGATTGGGAAGAGGTGGTACGGTGACTGCGTTTGGGCGTGCCTGTTGCTGCTCTGTTCCATCAAAGAGCAGTTTCCTCTAGAGCTCCATGTTTCCCATGTCTTACTCGGTGCTAACGCCACACTGGTGTCAGAAGTGGGGTAGTGCAGTTCCTTTCTGTCACCCAGTGCCACTGTAGAGTAAGACATGGGGTGGGGGGGTTCTGTTATTGTCAGTCCTGACCAGCTGTACAAAGGCCTTCACCTAATGATGGTCAACCCCCAACACAGAACAGCCTCCAACATAGAATAAAACATACTCACAGCCGAATACCACAAAAGTCATTTCTGTTAGGGTGTATGCTCATGAGCCTTTGAGTATGAGTAACTTTGGTGACTCATATTTCTTCACTTTCTTTTTCCCCTGGTTTTCTTTCAGTGGCTCTTCCGTCTCCTCAAACTCTGCAGGAAGTCAGCGTCCCAGTCATAGGAAACAATCAGTGTAACTGCCTCTATAATGACACAATCACAGACAATATGATCTGCGCTGGCCTGCTAGAAGGGGGCAAAGACTCGTGCCAGGTACAGTGTACTGTCCACTCGGTTTACTGGTGCTTTTGGGTGTTGTTGAATTCCACACATTTAGAATTGCCACTGAGTTATTGAGTTATTGCAATATAAACAGGTTTGAAAATGGGGGCTGCTCTTCAGTGACCACACAGATTGGTTCATGTACATTTACATTTTAGCAGACGCTCTTATCCGGAGAGACTTACAACCGTGCTCAGTGTTCCATTGGATAATATTCCAGCTAGTACAGGAGGGTTAGAGCCTAATACTCACCATGAGCTCAGGCACTGCTCGAACAAGGGGCCAGTACTGATACCTAGAGAGATCAATACACAGACATATATAAAGCAGAACTGCACTACCTGGCAACCCCAGCCCAGCACTCCTACCTATAGAGAAGAGAAGGTCATTATAAGTGCGACACAAGTACATACACACAACTTACACATCTACTAGACACACAGCCTTAAACTCAGCCTGAATCCCAAAGGGCTGTATTCCCCCTCATTGGTGCACCAGCCATGCGAGTCATTAAACAACAGCTTCATTCAGTTTGTGCTTCCTAGTGTCTAATACATGGCTGGTATCGTGTAGTGGGTTACACCATTGCCCTCCTTTATAAAGACCGGGGTTTGATTCCACACCTGGGCAACTACCCGACACTATACCATCATGAGTCCATGGTGGTTGGTGTAGCTCAGTGGATAACACCACTACCCGCCAAGTAGCCACCACTACACGTGGGGGACTGGGGTTCGAATCCTGGGCTGAGTGACTGTGCTGTGCTACACCAATAAGACTCCTAACACTACATTGGCCTACCTGTAATATGATTAACCTTGTAAGTTGCTCACGATAAGAGCGTCCGCTAAATACTGTAAATGTAAATGGGCAAGACTCCTAACAGTACCTTCACCTACCTGAGTAACAGTCCACAGACTCTTGATAAGACAGTCTGCCAAATTCCGTAAATATAGTCATTTGGGTTTTTGAGCCTATCGTAGTCCAGTATACTAAAATATTCCAATTAGAAGATAGCGGCATGATAACGGTATCGGCCAGGCTTCAGTTCATTAACAGAATTGGAGTGCTGTTAAGGAGAAGCCTGTAGACATCTCTAGGTGGGCCTCACCTGGGGTGGTCACATTGGCAGCCCACCGTTTACTCATGTGGACGTGTTGGCTGGGAAATGACACATATGGGGTCACTCTCAACATTCTCAACTCTCCTTCCAGGGGGATTCGGGAGGTCCGATGGTGATCAAGAAGAACTTGGTGTGGGTTCAGGCGGGCGTGGTCAGTTTTGGGACCGGTTGCGCTCAGCCTCAGTTTCCTGGCGTTTATACCAGAGTGTCTCGCTACCAATCCTGGATCAACTTTCACATCAGCAGTGACCCTCCGGGTTTTATCCCATTCTCCTCCAGTAAAGTTGATCCTGACAGCACCTACATCTGCCCCACCACGCCTTCATGGATCACCACCAGAGCACCACTGCAGCATGTGTGTGGTGTAGCCCCACTTAGGTCTCACAGCAGACGAAATTCCCCTGCCGTAGATGGGACCTGGCCCTGGATGGTCAGCCTGCAGTGGGATGGACTGCATATGTGTTCTGGCACTTTAATAACCGCGGAGTTGGTCATGGCACCTGCGCTGTGCCTATCAGAGTAAGACATGGCTGCATTCTGTCACACGCTGAGCAAGCTGTTTTCACAATAGGCTAACACTGCTAGCATTCGAGGCTACTCATGTGGGCAAGTACAAAGTCTAGCTAATAACTAGATGTAAGTAATGATACAAGCTGATGCCTGGTATTACAGGGTACCCTATATTGCCAAAAGTATTCACTCCCCCATTCAAATCTTTGAACTCAGGAGTTCCAGTCACTTCTGTGGCCACAGGTGTATAAAACCAAGCACCTAGCCATGCAGACTGCTCCTACAGACGTTAGTGAGAGAACGGGTCGCTCTCAGGAGCTCAGTGAACTCCAGCGTGGTACCGTGATAGGATACACCTGTGCTACAAGTCCAGTGGTGAAATTCCCTCCCTACTACATATCCCACAGTCCACTGTCAGTGGGATTAGAACACAGTGGGAGTGATTGGGAACGACAGCAGCTCAGACACGAAGTGGTAGACCACGTCCAACGGATACTGAGGTCACCAGCTTCCTAAAGAGTCCATCACTACAGACCTCCAAACTTCATGTGGCCTTCAGATCAGCTCAGGAACAGTGTAAATGACCGCACTGTGCCGAATGTAAAGTTTGGTGGAGTGGGGATTATGGTGTGGGGGTGGTGTTCAGGAGTTAGGCTCCACCCCTTAGTTCCAGTGAAAGGAACTCTTAATGCTTCAGCAGACCAAGAGACTCTGGACCATTCCATGCTCCCAACTTTGTTGGGACAGTTTGGGGACGGTCCCTTCCTGTTCCAACATGACCGCACACCAGTGCACAGAGCAAGCTCCATAAAGACATGGAGGAGCGAGTCTGGTGTGGAGGAACTGGACTGGCCTGTACAGAGTCCTGACCTCCACCCGATAGAACACCAGAAGAGCTGGAGCTGTTATAGCTGTAAAGGGTGGAACGTCAGATTACACCCTATGGATTAAGAATGGGATGTCACTCAAGTTCATATGGGTGTGAAGGCAGACGAGTGAATACTTTTGGCAGAGTAGTGTATCATGTATCACAGGCAACACATTGTAAATCCCATCATATAGCATTATGGATACAGGATCCATAGAAAGTGTTACTAAATATGTTTACCAAGTGAAACCTGCATTCCAACACTTTCCCGCCTTTCTTGTAGTTCCCTCTATAATGCTAGAGGCTGGACCGTGTCCCTGGGCTATCAGCCTAACAGAAAAGGCTCAGGCGCTTTCCTGCACTCCGTGGCTGTGATGGACTTCAACCTCAGCAACTTCACCCACATACCCAACATAGCGTTGCTGCGGCTGGAGGAGCCGATGGAGTTTGGTAACCTCATCCAGCCTGTATGCGTGGACCTGGACAGCGAGAGGGGCGTTCCCCTGGGCTTAACCTGCTGGTTCACCGGCTACAGGGACTCCAGTGATAGTAAGTTAGCTCTTTTGCGAGAAGGTTCCGCTTATGGAACGCCATTAAGAGCTAATATCCAGAGAGCTTTGCAGTATGGGGGTAAAGACGTAGGTCATTTTAGTCACTGGAGGATGAACTTAATACTGACCCCTTCCCATGGTTTAAAATACACTCCTGTCCTGTCCATCAGCTGGCCTCACGCTGGAGGAGCAGCAGACAACCGTGGTAGACTGTGATGAAAACCACTCGTCCTCTGAGTACATCTGCACTGAGGCGCTGTCTACAGGGGAGGTAACACGTTTCTTTTATTGTGGCCAGGACCCAAATAAGCTCACCAGAGAGAAATGAGTCACCTCTGGCGTGTTAGGCTTCATTCCTCTTCTCTCCTCCTCTGTTTCCTGGTGCAGGGTGACTTGGGAGGTGTGCTGACATGCAAGTTGGGTCAGTCCTGGCAGCAGGTTGCTGTGATCATGCCTGCTTTGGAAGGGAATTCCATTCGAGGGTCCGGAACGCTGGTGTTCTCCAGGGTCTCTAAATTTGGAGACTTCCTCCAGAGAACTGTCACTGATCTTCACCTCTACACATTCAAGTCTACCTCAGCGCCTTTTATTCCAGAGACCGCCACAACCCGAAACGCAGCGGCATCGTCCTCGTCCCTGAGAGTCCTGCTCTCTGTACTACCAGCCTTCTGGTTCCTCATATGAAGAGAACGTGGCACGGTGGGTACCACTGTCACCTCACAGTAAGAGGGATCTAGGTTGACTCCCAGCTGGGGCGTCCAGGGTCCTTTTTGTTTGGAGTGTGCATGTTCTCCCTGTGTCCGTGTGGGTTTCCTTCTCCGGTGGGGGGCTCCGGTTTCCTCCCACACTCCAAAGACATGCAGTCAGGTGAATTGAAGATGCTAAATTGCCCCATTAAGTGTGAGTGTAAGTATCTGTGGCCTGGGATGGACTGGTGGACTGTCAGGAAACGGCTGTGTGTTTGATTGACTGCCCTGCAAAGACAATACTCATATACTCAGTGTAGTATTTTGTTTTTTATTGCATCTAATAAATATAGATTTTCCTACTTTTTTCATTATTTCTACATTATTAAACATTTAATTAAGTCATTCATCTGCCATGCTAGAGAAACTGAGTCGGATCTGTTCACAGTGGTGGTGAAGGTAACCAGACGTCCCCCTCTAAAAGCTCCCTCACAGGAAGTTCCTACATGAGGTGGTTCTGAATACGCTGCCTGATGTCTGAAACGCTGTTTCTGATAGTGTGGAGAAGATCTCAGCCTTAAACTCCATTCATGGTGGAGGGATACATGCTGCAGGGCGCTGTGAGGTCAAATAGTCCCCCAAAGAGACTTAGTGTTTTCATAATGTTGGTAGATTTTCCCATCACCAACATTCCATATACACTCAGAAGACACGTGTAGGTTCACTGGTGGTTCTAGATAGCCAATAAAGTGTCTATATGTGTATTTTGTTGACATGGAGACCCCCATGGTACCCCTCCCCGCCACCACTGTAAAGAAAAGGAACACCTGAGAACACTAAACAAGGGCAGTGCCAGGAACTCGAAACAGGTGAGGACTGATAACAGGGCAGGAAAAGGGAGGAGCTTAAACCACACAAAAGCACATGCAACTAACTAGACACACCGGGGAATCCTGATAGAACCCTGCCCGCTGGCGCACAGCTTATGAAGCACAATGAGTGGCAGGAGCAGTGCCAGAGGCGGCACCGTGGGAAACCAACCTAAAAAGGTTAGGGATAGGAAACTGAGGACTGAACTCGGAACTGTGTAACTTGAGCAGTGTAACCTACAAGACACTGGACATTAGGTAGAGCTGGACATGAGACCTAACAGGGAACTGGAGAGGATAAGACACAGAGGACTGGACATGGGGGAACAGGGCAGGGTAACAGACAGGAGACCGGACAAAAGGTTGAACAGGGGCCTGGACACCTAACTGGATGGGCAACATGACACCAGCCTGTAGACTAAAGTGGGTGTAACAGGGGCCTGGATAATATAACAGTAACTGGGATGGAGACGGGGACTGGGACAGGAAGAGAAACTGGGGCAGGAGCCCAAGCAGATTTATGGGGCAACACACATCATGAACTTTCAGGCTGGGGAGAGAACTGGAAGGGCCAAAAGGTCCAGAAGGCTTGGCGGCGATGGCCGATAACACCACTACCCGCCAGGGAGCCACCACGACCACATGTGGGAGGCTGGGGTTCGAATCCCGGTCTGGGTCACGATGCTGTCCTACACCAATAAGAGTCCTTGGGCAGGACTCCTAACACCACACTGGCCCACCTGTAATATGACTGACCTTGGAAGTCGCTCTAGATAGGAGCGTCGGCTATATGCTGTGAATGTAACTCTACAGGTGGCATCCCTGATGGAGCGTGATTAAAATGGTTCCCGACACACATGTGGTGGGGTGTGAACTCCATCCGTGTGATCTCCTCACAGGGGGCAGTCCCCCCAGCCTCAGGTTTCTACAGCGTCCGTGAATATTTGCTCTTGCGGCCTGAAAGTGACAGAGCAAAGGACCTTCTAGTGCTGGAACCAATGAGGTGCAGGTAGTGAATGATTATAACCAGTGCTCTGACCTTGTAGAGGTCTGCGGCGATGAGAGCCCAGAGCAGCAGCCCGCCTGTTGCTCCCTGAATCATCTCCTTGATTGGGACACTCTCCTCAGACACATCCACCTGGGTGCTAATATATATACACACAAACGCACACAACATAACTGACCTTCACACATCGTTCTTTGACCAATGAGCTCAGCTGTCCTCTGTGAGTTTAAATCAGTGTATTGGTCAAGGAACGTTCTAGACTCATTCTGTGTCTGGGGCAGGATGCGCTAGCTGGTGGGCTGGGAAAAGTATGGCCCTGAGGAACGGTCCTAAGCTCCAGCTGGATATATTTTGGACCTTGAACTGATCAGGGAATTGAGGTGCCTAAATTAAGCTGGTAAGGGAACGTCAGGAGATATTCTTTGGGATGGGTCAGCCTCCATGCCTGTGGTCAGACCCCAGACCACCACTAGAGGGAGGCAGAGATCTGGCTCTCAGTAATCAGCTGTGAATTAACATGCATTGTACACAGGCGCTTGTGTTTAACACTAAGACTACACAGGCCAAAGAGAATTCCACCTGCTTGAGCATTGGGATACAGATACTTCACCTAACTTCATGGTTTATCTAGGGAATGGTAATGGGACACAGGTACGTCACCTAAGTTCATGGTTTATTTATTTAACCTACTGTGTGGGACACATACACTACATTCCCCAGTCCCTTATGAGATGTGAATGGGACACAGACACCCCGACTACTTCCCAGGTTTGCATGTGGAATGGGAGAGACAGTACAGAGGCTGCAGACCACTGCTGATCTAAAGTGGACTTTATTTAGCGGTGGTCTTTTCAGGCCTAGCAGTGAACAGAAACAGAAGTGCCCACCCTACGCATCCTTACGTGCCTTGAACAGCACATAGTTATGAGCGTTTGTTCAGTGGTGTAACATTTTTGTGTTTGTCATTTTAGAAACAGTAACATCCACTTATATCACAATACAGTGATTACCCAGTTGGTTCTGACTGACTGTTTATATCCGTTATATATGAAATTGAATATTAGCTTATAGCCACACTAGAGCTGTGTAAAGGCAAGAACCTAGTTATACATATCAGAGCTATGTATTAGGATACAGGAGTTATGATTCAATACGTTTCGGTATATTGTGATACTGTAAACAAGACAGTATATCTCAGAGGTTAAAATCTAATTTTAGATTGATATAAAACTTTACTTGTAGTGGAGTTAAAGTACAAAGATCCACAGAACGGAAATACTGTAATCGACAGTGTAGTAGTTCACTGTGTGTACTGTGATACGGTTGGACTTCCTCCAAATTAAAATGTAAAAATTGACATTAATGACTACAAATATTATAATCTACATTACAGATACACATGAATTTAACAGTTACTTTTTAGAAAGGTTTTTATTGATGCCAAAAAAAATATATCTTGATTTCTCACCAACAGCAAAAACAAATATATATAGAACTGTATAATACAAACTGCCTTAGGAATTTAATCAAGGAGTCAAAACATACAGCATTGTGCAAACATCAGAAAACAACCTTCCACTTATTTCATTTCCTGAATTATGATCAGGAAGTTTCTGTACTGAAAAATGGATGAGATTAAAAATGGAAGGCATCAAGAAAAAAGATCATCCATGTCCGTTAATAAGGAGAAAGTCAAAGGAAATTCTAAACCTGGAGTTACAAAGAAGACTCCTAACAACCACCTGGAAGCCCTTGTAGACCCACCAACACCTCACCCACCAGATATACAACACTTAAAACATCCATCTTTCAGAGAGCGAGAGAGAGAGAGAGAGAGAGAGAGAGAGAGAGAGAGAGAGAAAAGAACATCAAGGTCCTCCTTCAGATCTGAGAACATCCACAGGTGTTTCTGTCCAGCCTTCTTCCACTGTGAGAAGAAACCTCAATGCCATGGAGGTCTCAGGACAATGGACGGACCACCGTATGGCGTTCTCAGTGCTGAAGTCTGATGTACGGGTGTTAAAGCTTTAAATATCTGACCACTCTAAAACTAGTCTGCTCCAGCCTAGCTGGTGAGGGTTGATCTACCAGCTTGTTGTACCGGACTTCCAGGAGCGGATTGTCCAATTTTCTTTTGATAAGTTTTGTTAAAAACACACAGTCGAACACTGGTTTAAGCACCAGAAGGTTTGAATGCTGACATAACAAAAATACCATCAAGTGATTCCTAAGGCAGCGCATTCACTAGTATTTACACGCGCAACACTGTTTCTGCTTAGTAAACCTGGCTAGTCTGTAACAGATTAGTATGTTAAAGGGCCCATATCACAGAATAACAATATGTAGTCACTATATACAGTAGCTGCATTACACAAATATATATATATATATATATATATATATATATATATATATATATATATATATATATATATATATATATATATATATATATATATATTTAAGCTGCAATAGCATTTTGGATGTTATAAAAAACAGTATTTACATGTAATGCACCTATCTAAACCACAGCAGTTCAGCTCCGCCCATAAAGCTAAAGCTATAAGACAAGCTAATGCTAACCATACACTAGAGGACTTGGAAGAGACTCTCAGAAGTGTAGAGGATAGGGATCTTGCAGGGTGTAACGGCCAGTAAAGACGCGGTGTCTGTGTAAGAGGCATAGTAGTGAGTACATTAGCACTGCTGTCTGACCTGTGATGATGAAGACCCCTGAAGCGGTTCTTTCAAACAGGTAAAGCTGTGAGACCTGCTGTAGGTGCTCATGTAATTCAAAAACTAACTAGCCAGAATACCACCAATGTGTGTTAGACTCACTGGTCAGCATTTATTCCATGTGCTTTGATTCCAAGCATTACAGGATGTGTTGGGCATCGTACCAGTGCTGTAGACAGATGAGACCAATAGCCTGCTCTGTTAAATTGAGATGTATCAGACCACATTGTATCAATCAATCAATCAGAAATCCAGCTAATTCCAAACGGTTCACTTGGAATTGTTTAACTCTATTAGGACTTTTTTTTGTTTTTTAAGCTCAGACTGCTTTTTTTTTGGTTTTATATGGTTTTTGAATGAGGTACCAAATCAGAAAAGAGGATATTTACAAATGAGTAGGCACAGCAAAATAATCAACAGTCTATTTAATTCTAAAGACTAAAGCCAAGATGGAAATAGGCATGACAACATGTGCTATGACTCATATGCTCTTGTTTGGTATAGAAACTACAAAAGTAAAAATCCAAGGCAACTCCCAAGATATGAGCACTAGAAACTATTTATACTTATTCATGATGCTGTACATTAACCATATCTCAAACCTGAGACTGGAGATTCAAACCTGAGATTGGAGATACACAGACACACAGACTAAAGCTCAGCGAACACTGTCAAGTTAAACTGAAGGTGATGAATACAGATGGGTTACTCTCCAGACCCCAGGCCCGCCTCTCCAGAACCTTCAGCCCCAGCTCCTGCTTCCTCCAACATCTGCTTATACTGGCTTTTGAAGAAGCCGGCCTGGGGAACACAACAAGAGAAGCATGATGAGCATCCTAGTGCTGGAATATGAGGTGGGAGTAATAAGCAATAACTGTACAAACCTTGTAAAGGCCAGCGGTGATGAGAGCCAAAAGCAGGAGCCCTCCTATTACTCCTCCAATAATCTCCTTAAGCAGGGTTTTCTCCTCGTACACCTCCACCTGGGTGTTAATCTACACACACATACAAATGCACAACATGAACCGACCATAACACACACTGTTCCTCAGCAAATTAATTCAAAATAATCTCAGATCTGTCGTAACGTGCTCAGGTTTACATGGGCTGGACAGGTTTCTGGATGTAGGACACATCAATGTTTCATTAAAGGATGTTCATCCAGATTTGGTGGATGCCTTCCCTGCCACAATTCCGAGAATTCCCTGTAGACTGGGATTTTAGCCACTGCTGGTAGACCCGTATGACTGTACGCGTTCATACACCTACAGATTCAGCTACTTCCTTCACACTATGGTATCTGGCCAAGCCCACATGCAGTCACTCCTTTCAGCCAATCATTAACATCTGCTTTATGAAATAATTTATAAACAACAGCCTTTAACCACATGTGATATTTATTCCACACAGCATTAAAATACATAAGAAAGAAAACCCCAGTCCTCAACTGATCAGTGGGTTTTGGACAATGAAATGTCACAAGGTGCATCATTTCTTGAGCAGCCTGAAGAGGACACAGAAAGAGTTTAATTTACAAACCAGCACACTTATAATATTCACACAAGCTGGTGTTTAAACTCATAAATAAATAAATAACACATTTACAGCATATGTGCATGAGTGTGTATATAGATGTATACTCTTTTGCGTTTTTGTGGTGGAGTTTTGGGAAAGGAATGTTGTCCCATTCTTGTCTGATGTGGAATTCCGCCCAACAGTTTTGGGTCTCCTTTGCCGGATTCTGTAATTACATGTGGGAAGGTTGGGTTAACATATACTTTATGATCAGTGTCCACAGCAGCAGCCTCCATCAGACTTCACTCACGTTATTCACTTTGGACTTTTAAAGAGTGAACTGCTTTCAAACTTTAGGACCGGAAGTTTTGACACAAAGGCAGAAGAAACAAATTCTTGATAGTGGGCGTGGCTAAATAAGGTAAATAACACAAAATGTATCAACCTGTCTTATCTAACATTAATTCCAATAATTACAATACCTGTACAAGATACATTTAACCGACCACATTTAATTGAAGCAACAGGACTGACGGTGTAAGGTGTCCTGCCTTAGCCATCCAAAGGTCCCATAAGACACGTACATCATTAGTACAGCAGAGTACCTCAGTGTTTTAGACGGTTTAACACTTCACTTCTTCCCAAGATAATCCCACTTACACCATCAGTACGTCCTGATTATCCTATTAACACTGGAAACGATTGCTAATCAGCACGTTCACCAGCTTCTTGTTTGAACTCCCAAGTTCCACCTTAAATGGTGCACGAGCGTCTCAGTAACCTGAGGCGCCACGTCGTAACCGCTGCCACGTTTAAGGTGGACCTGGAGAATTCGAACTGGCGGTGTTTTAGCATGTGGTATGATGTTAAAACCGTGCTGAAGACTAAACACGACTTTCTGAAGTTATAAAAGCAAGTGTAATCTACAATAAAGCCGTAGCAGTGCGTGAGAGCCGCAAAGTGACTTCAACTAATCAGCTGTTTGTTTAGCGGCAGCTGGCTAATGTTAGCTAGTTAGCTTCTGCTGAACTGTTCGCCTAAAGAGCTAACATAAGGCTGTAAAACCATAAAATACAAAAACCACTAGCATTATCTAACATAAACAACCCAAACCTCTAAAAAACACAGCTCTGTTTAATAAACTTACTGAAATTTAACCCACCTGAACTGAAGCACCCCGGCTGGTGTCCGTTGGTAAATGTCCGTTGGTCGGTCCTCGCGCTGATTTTGAATTTGTGCTGGTCTTGTATTCCTCCGCGGCACGGGACCGGATCTATATTCGGATCTATATAGCGACACTTCACACGTGTGTGTTCTGGCTCCGACCCGAAATCGAATCGAAGAGGAATTAATGATGGGATAAAAAGAGTGAATGCATTTGGGCGTGGCAAAAACCATAGTGTGAAGGATGTAGCAGAAGTGTACGGTCATACGGTCTACCAACAGTGGCTAAAATTCCAGTCTACAGGGAATTCCTCTTGGAATTGTGCCAAATCTGGCCCAACTAACCACTTCCAGAAACTTCCAGTCCAGTACATGCCAAACCCAATTCCATGCTGTTTGGCACGGTTCCATCACAAGGGATTGCTTTAAAGGCCAGCAACATGGAGAGAACCTATTCTAATGATTCGGACAATCTTCAACAATGGTCTTTTTGGGAATTTTGAAAATGTGGAAAAAATGAAAAAGCCTGAAATTAAAAAAAAAAAAACAAAAAAAACCCCCAAAAGGTGTAAAAAATAGTTTTTACACTAGAATAAATGGAAAATTAGAAGATTCAAATAAACAACGATGTATTGAGTCACATGGTTTCGTTTCCACCTGATCTTATCGCTTGACATACAGCACAAAAACTGGCTGTTGCAAAGGTGGCCAACTATATATTACACAACAGAGTGGTGGTCGCCGGTGGCCGATGACTGGAAGCGATTGGCCCTGCAGATGGTTCGATCGTGGCACATATGTGTCCGAATCTTGCTATCAAGGTTGGCTTTTTATTTGATTTCCCCTTCTATCTTAAATCACACGGCTGCTACATTCTACCGTCATTTAAGGTGGAAAGGGAGGTTTTAATAAGAAGCCAACTTCAGTAGTTTTGAGGTGGACATTGTCGGGGTGGCATGGAGATATCAACCCTCGTTAGGTGCCACTACTCGCCTGCCGGCAACTCGGAGCTGCACGGCCATAAAACACAGTAAAGGTCTGTAACGGTAATTCGACTTAATGTAGAACCCCAGTTATATCTCTCCATCTTGCTTGTTTCGATGCAGCTCCTGATCATAGTAGCCTGCATCCTGCAGTGGATGGAAACCTAGCTTATGACACTGTGCAGGTCTTGGGTACTGCCTGTATGGATATGCAAACACATAAAGGTTATGGTGTGTTTGAAATCAGACAGTCAGTTCGTTTACCTTCCCGATGGGCGCAGTGTGCAGGGAGTCTGAAGAAAAGAAGACGTATTTATTTGTGTCATATTCCAGAGTCGCTGTACTGACCAGCTCAAACACTGCTGTCCGGAGTCCAGTCTAAGAGAGGACACAACAAATGTACATATGGAGAGGCGACCTGTTAACTTACTCTCACTCAAATTAACAGGACATAAAAAACATATGCATCGTCAAAAGAATAGCTGCACCCAGAAGGAGGTGTGGGAATGCGGGTGTGTTGGGAAGGGAGATAAAGGTGACCAGGATCAATAACTGATGATAAATTTAGACTGATATGATCAATATTTATTGAGCTACACATACAGAAGTCTGTCTCTCAGTACGATGACGGGTCACCGTGTTTGCTAACCCAACAAGCCAGACGTCTCGGTATGGAGCTGTAGAGGTTCCTAATGGAGTCCTGTGATAATCCATCCCATGCAGCCTGAACATCCTCACACAGGTCCTGCAGATGGTGCGGTAGGGGTGGAGGTGGAGGGACACCAGGTCTTCTGGACATGTGACAGCAAACCGTTCATCTTGGTGCTGACCACGGTGCCTCCACACACGGATTCGTTGGGCGTCTCCACCAAGACTAAAGCAGGACTCGTCACTGAAGATGACCCGCTGCCATTCTGAGTCACTCCATGACAGTCTGGTACGACACCACTGCAGTCTTTGGAGATGGTGACGTGGTGTTAAGGACATTCGTGGTAACGGTCTGTGTGCAGGTAGTCCTGCGTGGTGTCAGGTCAGGTACACGTCACATGAACGGCTGTGTGTGAAACTTGAATCGCTTGCATATCTTGTGATGTTGGACCCACCCACCAAGGTTCATTCCTGTCTGTCCATTCCTTCTGGGTGCAGCTATTTTTTCAATGATGAGTGTATATGTGGATATAGAGACAGATGTGTCCATGGTGGTTTCAACCAAGCGTACCTGTTCAATCCAGCCGGAGCTGACGTTAGCGGAGATATTGTACAATTTCGCCTCTCGCTTCGAGAGATGTGCGTTGCACTTGAACAGTCTGCACATAGCCACAGAGCAGTTCTGCAGAGAGAGGTTCCACAGGTTACATTAATCCACATTCAACACAGAGTCAGCCAAAGCCTTTAGAAGAAACATACCTGGAGTCATCTTCTGTCAGTTTAACTTAAAATGCTTAAAGGTGCTACGGTTACTCACCACCACCGGCTGCTTCTTGTTTTTTAAGGCTGGCAAAAAATCAGGGATTGTGGGATGCTCGTCCCGGTCGAAACTACAGCCTGGGATCTAAGAAGACAGCACAAGATCCAGAGTGAAACTGGAAAGCTCTCACAACAGGACCACCTTCTACAGCCAGTCAGGTACAGCGCTAAGGCACGTCTTATGTCCTACCCTTTCTTACACCAAGGCAAGGCCTGGTATAGATCGAACCTCAGACTACAGCATGGGACGCAGAGGTGTCACCCACCAGCTATACCAACCTATAATGCCTGTATCAACCGGATATGAGATGTCTAATGAAGCATGTGACATTGTTTTGACATTCAGGGTGTAAAATTCAGGAGAACATGCGAAGTTATGAAGCATTTTCGCCATATATAACCTGTAATGTGGAGTCCTGGTTACAGATTATGTATATCATGTGACTGTACCTGTAAGTTCTTATTGGCCCAGATGTCCTTATCTCCGAGTTTTATCGGCACTCTGATCAGAACAGTGAGGTTTACATCCCGCAGGTCATTCTCCACCTGGCAGAGCGAGCGAGAAGCAGGACTGAGTCAGAGTATCCCAGAATATCTAGCACCAAGTGTTCTTTATGTAAACCCATTTTCCTATTCTGTTTCTGGCAGCAGTGTCTCAACGTTTCATCTCATTTAATATTTAACAGTGATGGTTTATTCATATGAAATACTGATAATGAAGAGTAGACATGACTTTCTCCAAATACAATAACCCAATATCTGAAAACTGAACAAATGTCTTCAGGAATAAGTCATTATCCCAAGAACACATATGAATGTTTAATAAGATGTTTTAAAACCCATTCTAGAAAACAAGTCATGATTCTAAACAGTAAGTCATTGTCTCAAGATACTGAGACAATATTCTGAGAAAATAAGCCATAATTGAGATATTAAGTCAATATTCCAACCAAGTAATTCAATATTTTAAAACAAAAAGTCATAATTTTGACATAATAAGTCAATATTCCAACCAAGAAATTCAATATTTTAAAACAAAAAGTCATAATTTTGACATAATATGTCAATATCCCAACCAAATAAATTAATATTTAAAGCAAAACATCATAATTTTGAGATATTAAGTCTAAAATGTTAAGTCTCCTAAAATATCCTCGACATGGCGAGAGTGAGCACCCACAGGTATTCGTTCCTCATACCTTGAATATTTGATTGATGAGTTTCTCAAGGTCGTTCTTCCCTGCAGTGAAGTTAATGTGGATGCTGGAATTCTCGTGCCTTGATGTAATCAGAAACATATCTGAGCCACACAGCGGTAAACAGTTCTACAGTACTGGGAACTGGTAGTGACTAAGATCAGACAGGTGAGGTGAGGAAGGACTGACCTTATTAGTGCGGCGTAGATGGCGTACTTCACCCCGATGTTTTTGCTGAGGGTCAGTTTACTGTCGTGTGAGTGTTTATCATTGCCGCTGTGGAGTTTGGAAAGTGTCAGTGAATAAAGCAAATCAAATCCAGTTAAAGTTTATCTCTCCAAGCCTCATCATAGCTGGTAAAACCAGCAGTAAAAGGCTCTGACAACTGCCCGCTCTTATGAAACAATAATAAAGTAAAGACAGAATATATATAAATAACATACATTAACAAAAAGATGGAGAGTAATTACATGCAAGCAGATAGGGTTGTCACGTGTGGGCATGTAAAAGATCCAGGAAGACTACGACATTATTATTATGGATTTGTATGGGAACCTAATGCTGGTAGGAACTAAAAGCTCAGAGAGCAGAAGCTGGAGGGGACGTTGGACCCCCATGTCTACGACTAGTCCGAAGAATTTGTTAAAGCTGTTAGCCCCCCTCGGCTAGTTCACTCTAAAACTGATCCTCTAAAGCGAGTTAATCTTTTATTAATTCTCAGACCTCATCAAAATCACTACACTCACATTTACCCCAGAGCTGTTATTACTGTATCCACTGTTTAGAGCTAGCTGCTGCTAACGCTGCTCAGTTCACCTGAGATACGGTTAGCCCAGCTGTTAGCTCCCCTCGGCTATTTCACTCTAAAACTGATCATCTAAAGCGAGTTCATCTTTTATTATTCTTCAGACCTGTATATTTAACTTTCTGAGGCTCATTCTGATAAACACACACCCCACTACAACCACTACACCCACATTTACCTCAGAGCTGTTATTACTGTATCCACTGTTTAGAGCTAGCTGCTGCTAACGCTGCTCAGTTCACCTGAGATAAGGTTAGCCTAGGTGTTAGCTCCCCTCGGCTATTTCACACTAAAACTGATCCTCTAAAGCGAGTTAATCTTTTATTAACCTCCAGACCTGTATGTTTAACTTTCTGAGGCTCATTCTGATGAACACACACCCCACTACAACCACTACACCCACATCTACCTCAGAGCTGTTATTACTGTATCCACTGTTTAGAGCTAGCAGCTGCTAACGCTGCTCAGTTCACCTGAGATACGGTTAGCCTAGCGGTTAGCTCCCCTCGGCTATTTCACTCTAAAACTGATCCTCTAAAGCGAGTTCATCTTTTATTAATCTTCAGACCTGTATGTTTAACTTTCTGAGGATCATTCTGATAAACACACACCCCACTACAAACCACTACCCACATCTACCTCGAGCTGTTTATTACTGTATCCACTGTTTAGAGCTAGCTGCTGCTAACGCTGCTCAGTTCACCTGAGATACGGTTAGCCTAGCGGTTAGCTCCCCTCGGCTATTTCACTCTAAAACTGATCCTCTAAAGCGAGTTAATCTTTTATTAACCTCCAGACCTGTATATTTAACTTTCTGAGGCTCATTCTGATGAACACACACCCCACTACAACCACTACACCCACATCTACCTCAGAGCTGTTATTACTGTATCCACTGTTTAGAGCTAGCAGCTGCTAACGCTGCTCAGTTCACCTGAGATACGGTTAGCCTAGCGGTTAGCTCCCCTCGGCTATTTCACTCTAAAACTGATCCTCTAAAGCGAGTTCATCTTTTATTAATCTTCAGACCTGTATGTTTAACTTTCTGAGGATCATTCTGATAAACACACACCCCACTACAACCACTACACCCACATCTACCTCGGAGCTGTTATTACTGTATCCACTGTTTAGAGCTAGCAGGTGCTAACGCTGCTCAGTTCACCTGAGATACGGTTAGCCTAGCGGTTAGCTCCCCTCGGCTATTTCACTCTAAAACTGATCCTCTAAAGCGAGTTAATCTTTTATTAACCTCCAGACCTGTATATTTAACTTTCTGAGGCTCATTCTGATGAACACACACCCAACTACAACCACTACACCCACATCTACCTCAGAGCTGTATATCTAACTTTCTGAGGCTCATTCTGATGAACATACACCTCACCACAATCAATACACCATTACCTCTGGCTGAAGCAGGAGTAGTACACCATCTCTGGTGCACTACAGATCTTCAGTTTGGTCATATACTACATGCCACTTTTAGGTGGGTTTAGTATGTAGTATGTCATTTCGAATACAGACAATGTGGCTTTACCGTGTCACCTCCACACGATTTGGTGCTTGCCGTTTGTGGATAAATCATGGCCACAAATAGTGTAATCCCTTATGAAATGACTGGTCACTCGTGAACACAGGGTAAGTGCTAGCCTTAATGTTGTGGAACCTCCTGCAATGCCACAGTCCTCTGTAACCAGGAGACCCAGAGAAGGAAGTCTATAATCAGCTAATCCATATCTACATGTCTATGCTAACTGATAATTCCGTTACATTACAGATTCGGCAGTTTGTGTTCTACTTTAAATGTCTCCAGCTGTGATTCTGTGTTAGCGGCAGCTTGAAATGATCCCCTGCCACATGAAAGCCTGTGCTAGCCGTCACCCCGGAGGTGGACAACATCATGATTCATATTTAATAACTCCTATTCCTGCTTGTAAACACTCCCTCCTTTTTGTGTTGTGTTCTGTTGCTGTGTAGTTGTAGATTTAATGACCCGAGCCTTACCACGAGCATCATCTTTATCTTCTCCAAGAAGAAACCCGCACTGGGCCATTAAAGTAGGTTTGGTTTTGAGACCAGAGGTAACTTTAATGTGTGTGTTAGTGTAATTTCAGGTCCTACCTGTCCACAGTCGCAGAGAAGGTCACCATCCTGTCAAAGTTACTCTCTTTGCTTATGCTATATGTGATCTCAAACACAGCCTGGAATAGGAGCATATTGAGGAGAAGATTCAGAACTCACACTAAATCATAAGTAACCTAAGCTAACCTCACAGGACCAAAACGAGGCCCCTGTGGTAATACCTCCACCAATTTTACATGGTCTGGTTCTTTAATAATTTAGGCCACATCAATGTTCAGACACTCTAACATCAAAGAACTGGTCAGGTGGTCCAGATTTGGTGGAGGCCTTTCCTGGCACAATTCCGAGGACAATTCCCTGTAGACTGGAATTTTATCCACCGCTGGTATTCCACACACCTGCAGATTCAGCTACTTCCTTCACACTATGGTCTTTGACACACCCACATGCAGTCACTCCTTTTAGCCAATTTATTAACATCTGCTCTGGAGACATTTTCCACACATGGAACGAGACACTCCCTGCACTGTAGCACCTCTTCCCAATCTATGGATCCCGTCACTCACACCCCACAGGGATCTATAGCCCCATCATCCTCATACCACATTAAACGTGCAAGGAGACCCAGAACAAACCGGCCTGTTATATGTTATGTTAGCCTGTTTTTGTGTTATGATGTTTCGTCCGCCATCAAGCAGTAACTGGGAAAACCCTATATTTGATCATTTATGAGAGAACCTGCATGGAGCGTGTAAGGATAATTGTGGGCGGAGGCAGAACACGAGGTCTGTTCACCTGCACACAAGCAGATTGTGAAGGAAACTGCAATCAGGGCTTGGTACTCAAGGTGTTCTGGGGGCATGGTATTTCCTGTTGTTTGTGAAACCGTGCAGAGCTTGATAAATGAGGCCCTGGTAACCCCTGGCAACAGCTGATGGCAAAAACGAGTCCAAATAAAGAATGGTTGTGACTCACCAGAGAGTTCTGTCTGAGGATGGGTTTACTGATGTAGCAGATGGTTTCTCCCAGTTTACTTATCTCTTCACTGTCCACAGACACACACTCCACTCTGCCCTGAAGAGATCAGACATACAGAACAGGTCTCTGTGATCTACTCATGTACAGCGGTAAACCTACAGCGGCTTCACACTGTAATCTCTGACCCTCAAGCTCAAATCAGTCTGTACCAGCTAACTTTGAGACAAATCAGGACTGAACAAATGACAAAACTGGACACCGGACCTCGCCCTTCACCCCACTGATCTTACCTGTTTGGTGGTGACTCTCCTGAAGGAAAGTCCAAAGGGGTACTTGAGTTTGACGTGGCTGTTGTAGGAGTTTTCTTCTGTGTTCTCCACAAAGACGGTCACATTCATGTCCTGCATTATTCCAACTTTTATGTCTGAGTGTCTGAAACGACCATAAGCAACTGATATAAATATACCATACTGTTCAAAATTCAAAAAAATAGGAGCTCTTTATCCAGCACCAGTAATAAAGACCCATACCTACACATAACCCTAACTAAACCCACTCCCCCGCCCTCCCGTGCCTAGCTAACCCCCCCACCCTCCTAGTTGGACTCATACTCCCGCCCCTAGCTAGATGCTAACCCTCCCACCACTAGCTAAAACCGTCCTCCCGCCCCTAGCTAAACCGGATCCCCTGCCCTTCCGCCCCTAACTAAACCCGATCCCCCGCCCTCCCGCCCTCCCGCCCCTAGCTAAACCGGATCCCCTGCCCTTCCGCCCCTAACTAAACCGGATCCCCCGCCCTCCCGCCCCTAGCTAAACCAGATCCCCCACCCTCCCCCCCCTAGCTTAACCCAATCGACCACCCTCCCACCCCTAGCTAAACCCTATCCCCCGCCCTCCCGCCCCTAGCTAAACCGGATCCCCTGCCCTTCCGCCCCTAACTAAACCGGATCCCCCACCCTCCCGCCCCTAGCTAAACCAGATCCCACACCCTCCCGCCCCTAGCTAAACCGGATCCCCTGCCCTTCCGCCCCTAGCTAAACCGGATCCCCTGCCCTTCCGCCCCTAACTAAACCGGATCCCCCACCCTCCCGCCCCTAGCTAAACCAGATCCCCCACCCTCCCGCCCCTAGCTAAACCGGATCCCCCATCCTCCCGCCCCTAGTTAAACCGGATCCCCCCCCCTCCTAGCTTAACCCAATCGACCGCCCTCCCGCCCCTAGCTAAACCCTATCCCCCGCCCTCCCGCCCCTAGCTAAACCCTATTCCCCGCCCTCCCATCCCTAACTAAACCCACTCCCCCGCCCAAAGCTAAACCCACTCCTCCACCCTCCCGCCTAACTAATGTTCATGATGAGTTGCCATTGATGTCCTTACCCAGAGAAGTTGAAGTCCACTTTGAGGTTGTCTATGCAGACCTTGTCAGGCCCGCAGTCGATTTCAAAATCCAGCTGTGTGAATATATAATTTTAATAATCTCATTTCGTTTCTTTTAGATGTTCTTTAAAAAAAACAACAGATGTGCTGTATACTGAAGAAAGGCCTACTGCAGACCCTCGGCTCTTACATTGTGATCTGACGAGGTTTTGATGTCAGGATGGAGTACAGGCCTTAAGTTACCCGCGCTTGTAGAAGGAAGGCCCTCGAAAGTGAAGGTTAACTCGTTGGACAGCGGGTTTAGAGCGTCCTCTGTGCAGGCCTGCAGGGATATTTGTGCATATTGAACTTTTCAATGAACAGCCATTTTATCCAGTGCTTTCCTTCATCAGAGCCGGAAAACACTGTTTCAACATGGAAACATTTATTTCACATTTATTTCAACATGTGGAAACTAATGCTGATGTGCAGCATGATGAATTAAGGCCATTAGGAAATACTGGCATTCCTGGCAGGACATTATTATTTAACACTGCTGATCTTATACAGCTCTGGAAGAATGTTATAGTCCACCTGAAGCTGATCAGTGTCTCTAGGTGTCCAGGTTCTGGGTTTGTGTTGGTTCTGTTTGATTCGCTACTCTACTGGAACCATGTCTCCCAAACTCCAGATCAGATATTGTATTAGATCTGTGTATTTAGAAAATCACTAATGACCTCCAGAAGCCTGTGTTTAGAACCATGCTCGCTGTGCGTTTCACCCCAGCCACCGCTCGCCAGTCTCTCTGTAGGTCACTCGAGGTCATCTTACGGTGGGTAAGGGACATTGGAATGAGGTGGCGCTCATCACGGTCAGTAGAGAGTGGGTTTGGCCCTCTGCCAGTCTGTAGCTGTGTTGTCCTGTGTGTTTGCTGCTGGACCTTGTTCTTATGAACCAGACGCTCACTGTATCTGCCAGTAAAGCTAGAACCCGACCTTCGGTTCCTCACTGAGAACCTGCTGTACATGTGGAGATGCTGATTTAAGAAACTAGAGTGGGCTCTGATTTATTTCCAGAGCTGTATACTGTAAACATGGGGGAAGTACTGTAAAGATTCACCTTTAGGATCTGGTCAGGTAATTATCATAATCGATCTTATCATTGTAATTACAGCACACTAAACTTCTCACTCACCTCAATGTAGAACTTATGGGTTTTGCAATTCTCCTTTAGCTCAATCTTCATCACAGCATTCAGATCCCGTTTTTTTTCTGAGAAGGTTGCCCGGGAGTTCGGCCGCTTGGCGTCCAGTTTTAGACTGTAGTTGATGTTTGCAGTCAGGTCTAAACAGAAGGAACAACATTTCTCAGTACATCAGTACAGCCCTTACTCAGACCCAGAGCGTTACAGTTTTGTACAAGCCCGTTAGATCTACAGACCCGTTATCTGAGTGCTGTATCCACTCATCGTGAAGCACAAGTGTAGAGTGGTCTCCAAAGGGTTCGCACAGTCTGTGGATTTGGTGGGGATTTTCAATGGGTTATAGGTTACCTTGGTCTCCAGGGTCACAATGGGTCGGGACCTGTGTGTCACAAAACATACACACATACATGAAGAGAGCTTATATTGTGACTTTCAAGGAACTAGGCATGGCTTAATGAGGATCTTGTTGAAGTCAGCCCCGCCCCTCAAACATTCCTGGCCCTCCCGCCTATTTGAAGAATAAGCTTAAAAGTTGGCCGAAATATTTGTGTTTGAATTTGCATGTCCGAATAATATTTATGGGACCTTTAATAAACTAGAAATATTAAATGGCGTATAATTTGGAATTTTAACAATGCTTTTTGTGTTTTGAATTGTGAGGTGGTGAAACTTGCTGCTGAAATTATTAAAAAGACGGTACTGATACACTTGAAATTTTAATCTTATGTTTCGTGTTACTTTACTGAATCTCGAAAAAACACAGTATTAATAATTCATTCAGATATATATGTATTTATATTATATTTATATTTTTAGTTGTGTTTAAAACACTGACCACTAGATGGCAGCATTGTAATCAATCTTCAGCCATTCGACTCTCTAAAGGGTGCACCACTAAGCTTTAATGATACCTAGCTGATGATATATTGCCTTGCTTACATCATCACAACGATGCTGGGGGTGGGTTTTTGAGTATGTATTTATGTTCAGACACGACTGTTCTAAATAATAATAATAGCAATAATAATAATAATAATAATAGTAGTGGTAGTAGTCGTATTATTATTATCATTATTATTATTGGCTAGGTGCTGGCTATGTTCAGGTGCTAGCCATGTAGCAGGTGCTCAGCCTGTTCCTAATCATATCTGACCAAACCTGAGAAGTATAACTCCTCCTTTCGATCCAACAGCGATGTCCTTTAGATTGTCTCCACTGTGGTCCAGAGCAGACTCACTCAGGGAAAGGCCGAAGAACCGCAGACCTGACTTCACAGAGGAGCCCCTGATTCTCTGGCATAACCCAAACAGAAACAGGAGTCGGTTATGTGGTCACAGGCTAAACATCAGTACTAGAAGTCAGACTAGAAGTCCCCTCATACAACGATTCTGCACCCAAATCTATATCTATAAGTTTGGGCACACCTGAGGTTTGGGCACACCTGAGCGTGTTACCCATGTTGTTTTTTAGAATGAATAGAAGTAACATCGCCCTCTGCTGGAAAATAAAACATACTGTATATTTGATGAGGACTGTTTGGTGATGCCTCAGGAATGATAAAGTGTGTGTGGTAACCATGCACATGGCTAGGTCATGTGTTTTCGTTATCTCCCTCATTCTCTGGACTAATTACACCCAGTACAGCCCTTAGTCACCTTTCTGGAGGCTGAATATGGATCTGCCTCTGATGATATCTGCCTATGTATTTGGCATGTGACCTACATCCCTCTCACTGCGTTGCTTCCCATTTCGCGATGGCCAGCACTTGCCCAGTGCCCAGTGATACTGAACTGCCCGGATAGCAGGAAATTCATCAACCTCCATACAACCCTACCTGATGGCAGACACTGGACTGCTTGAGCAAGATAGCATGAGCAAGACCCCTACACAACTCCATGCCCATAGTCTATGCCATAGACTATTCAAGTCTGCGTATCTGCCATTTACCTGTGGTTACCTGTGGTCCAGAGGCTGAACGTGAGGTCTAATAGCAATAGGTAGTATAACCAATGAACTATAAGATGAACTGAGGTGAAAGATCATCAAAGATCCCTCATTTTGTGACAAAGTGTCTCTCTCGCTCACCTGCGAGTAGGTAGGGCTGATGTCCTGCGTTCTGCCATTAAAGATGTAGATGCTGCCCTGTCCGTTCTCTTCCATAGGGGCTCCCACCACTACATCTCGTATCCCATCCCCGTTTAGATCTGCTGGACTGGCAAGCGAGGAGCCAAACCTGCCCCTCTGTCCCGCCATTCCTTCCAGGGTCATCTTAATTTGTGGCTTTAAACACAACACAGATTAAATTAAATTAGTCAGAGCTGTTCACAGTGGTGGTGAAGGTAACCAGACGTCCACCTCTAAAAGCTTCCTCACAGGAAGTTCCTACATGAGACGGTACTGCCTGACGTCTGAGATGTTTTTTGGCCTTAAACATGTTCATAGTGGAGATGTACAGGTGGGGTTGCCACACGTCACACTTTAGGCCAGACAGTTTCAGGCTTTTCAACTCCTAGTCCTCCCTCCTGCGCAGGACCTGGACAAATACCTATCAGTCCTCTTTTCGAGATTAACTATTTAAAATGATCACTTGCCAAAAATATCATGTGTGCCATTGTCTGTCTTGCATTTCATTGGTTTACCAAGGTCATGTGATGTCGTGACTCACCTACCGGCTAACCACAGGTCAGCCCTAATGCTTGTCATTTAGTGAGCTCCCGTCTGACTCACGAATGTCATCCTTTCCACCCAGTTAGGTGAGTAAAGCATCACGTATGTGTTATATAGGTTATGATATGATTTTAATCATAATTTTTTTAGTTATGAGGGAAACAGGCTGTTTTTACCGCTGATGTCTTGGAGTATACAAAGACTTTTCCCTCCCGGCCGTCTTGGGTATGCAGTGGAGCAGAAACCAGCAGAAGATCTGTGAAGGACTGGGCGTTCAGTTTAACCGCACACAGTTCAGCTCCGAAGTAGGCACCAATCTGAGACTGAAAGAAAGACAACAGCTTCAGATCCCCGCCATTTAAGGTGGAACAGGAAAATTCAACTGGCGACTTGCTGGCGACAAGGGTGAATAGATAGATCTCAGCTTGGAACTCCCGAATGGAGTTCGTACAGCTGTGTTGCTTTTTTAGCCCAAGTGTTGTTGGGCTTTCTTAATATTAACCAAATCCATAAATTAATAACCTCTGGAGGATCCAGCTGAATTTTTTTACTTGTCCTCAGTGATGTCATGACCACTGCTCCAATATGCTTGTGCCTCGGAGCTCCCAGAACGGCATATTCTTGGTCCCATGTTGCTACTGTCATGGAATAACCTGTAAACACAGTAGTGATGTTTAATATGTTTACATATATTTAAATACATCATACATAGACATATGGGTTCATTCAGTTCTTACATTTGTGTATTTAATACAGTGTCTGTAAGATTTGCCTCAAAACAGTCACAGTCTGAGATGGAATTGTGTCCAACATGCATCCCCATCTTGAAATTAACTCTCTATCCTGATATACCACATACTCTTGATGTACCACAGTATTATATTTCTGCCATATCACCTCTAGTGAATATCCATGATGGACAGACCAAAAGTTTAGAGACGCTTCTCATAGAAGGTTCTCCGTCTGTGTATCTTAAAGCTCTACTGTAGAACAAAACAGAAGACACCAAACTATAAACTAGCCCTCATGGAATTATACAGCCCTCCTTAAAACCCTCCAGAATGGAATTATACAGTCCACCTTAAAACCCTCCAGAATGGAATTATACAGCCTACCTTAAAACCCTCCAGAATGGAATTATACAGTCCACCTTAAAACCCTCCAGAATGGAATTATACAGTCCACCTTAAAACCCTCCAGAATGGAATTATACAGTCCACCTTAAAACCCTCCAGAATGGAATTATACAGTCCACCTTAAAACCCTCCAGAATGGAATTATACAGCCTACCTTAAAACCCTCCAGAATGGAATTATACAGTCCACCTTAAAACCCTCCAGAATGGAATTATACAGTCCACCTTAAAAACCCTCCACATGGGTACAGTCCACCTTAAAACCCTCCAGAATGGAATTATACAGCCTACCTTAAAACCCTCCAGAATGGAATTATACAGTCCACCTTAAAACCCTCCAGAATGGAATTATACAGTCCACCTTAAAACCCTCCAGAATGGAATTATACAGCCCACCTTAAAACCCTCCAGAATGGAATTATACAGCCCACCTTAAAACCCTCCAGAATGGACCTTTACAGGAGGATGAACTAGCTGATACCTTGTATTCCCAAAAGTGTTCACTCGTCTGCTTTCACACTCATATGAGCTTGAGTGACCTCCCATTCTGGTCCAGGGTCTCTGCTGAAGCATTAAGAGTTCCTCTCACTGGAACTAAGGGTCCGAGCCCAACTCCTGAACAACACCCCCCACTATAACCCCCCCTCCGCCAAACTCTACACTCGGCACAGTGCAGTCAGACAAGTACCGTTCTCCTGGCAACCTGCCAAACCCAGACTCGTCCAATGAATTGCCAAACACTGAACTGTGATTGGTCACTCCAGAGAACACATCTGGCCTAACACTTTGTGGCTGAGCTGCTGTCACTCCAAATCACTTCCACTTTGTTATAATTCCACTGACAGTCGACTGTGGAATACTTAGTAGGGAGGAAATTTCACGACTGGACTCGTACACTGTGCAGAAAAAGAGATCAAAGTTTTTACACCACTAAATATATATTAGAGGTGGAGATATGGAGGAGTACCATACTGTGTACATCAGGATTAGATGTGGTGTATCAGGATATGGACTGGGTCAGACACTCATCAGGTGGAGCTGTTCAGTGTACCACTGTAGAGTCTATAAGATCACCACCTACAGCCAGTTAGATGGGTGTGCCTAAACTTTTGACTGGTACTGTATTTCTTTCAACTCAAATGTCCCAGAGATTAATGTGGTGTTTAGAAGTAGCTCTCACCTAAGTAGCTGTCGTGTTCACTGCCCGACTGAAATTTATATGGCTGTCCAGATTTATACTCCTGGTATCCTCCTTTCCACTGGTAAGCCCCGACTGCACTTAATATTACATTCCCCTAAACCAAAACACACACAAACATCAGAACACATACAGGCTCATATTTCAGAGAGGGAAGTAAATAAGACACCCGAAAGTATGTACTGTTCAGCTATTCAGGTTCCCCAGGTGGAACGTGTGTTGTAAACACAAGTGCTGTTACACATCTTTGCTGTCTGTATCAAATATCCATCATCAGCTCCTTCTGGTGTGGGTTTCCTCACTCTCAGTGGAGGCGCCTGCTTGAAAGCTAGGACCGAATCCTGACACACACTTTTTTTGTAACTGTAATCTTACTGTAGGGAATCTTATGGTGAAGAAAAAGACTTACCCCCATTCTCTAGAGAAACTGTTCATATGTAGACCTTTAACAATCTGACTTTGTTTTCTAATCCACAGTAAAAAGGACTAACACTCTTAAATATATACACTATATTGCCAAAAGTATTCACTCCCCCATACAAATAATTGAATTCAGGTGTTTGAATCACTTCCATGACCACATGTGTATCAAACCAAGCACCTAGTTAAAGGATGGGTTGCTCTCAAGAGCTCAGTGAATTCCAGTCGTGAAATTTCCTCCCTACTAAATATTCCACAGTCCATCGTCAGTGGGATTATAACAAAGTGGTAGACCACATACAATGACAGAGCGGGGTCAGCAGATGCTGAAGGTCATAGCCCACAGAGGTCACCACCTTTCTACAGAGTCCATCACTACAGACCTCCAAACTTCATGTGTCATTCAGATCAGCTCAGGAACAGTGTGTAGAGCTTCATGGAATGGGTTTCCATGGCGAGCAGCTGCTTCCAAGCCTCACATCACCAAGCGCAGTGCAGAGTGTGGAACGCAGTAGTGTAAAGCTCCGCCCCTGGACTCTAAAGCAGCGGAGACGTGTTCTCTGGAGTGACCAATCACGGTCCTCCGACTGCCAATCCGATGGACGAGTCTGGGTTTGGAGGTAGCCAGGAGAACGGTGCTGGTCTGACTGCACTGTGCCGAGTGTAAAGTTTGGTGGAGGGGGGATTATGGTGTGGGGGTGCTGTTCAGGAGTTAGGCTCCGCCCCTTAGTTCCAGTAAAGGGAACTCTTAATGCTTCAGCAGACCAAGAGACTCTGGACCATTCCATGCTCCCGACTTTGTGGGACAGTTTGAGGACCGCCCCTTCCTGTTCCAACATGACCGCACACCAGTGCACAGAGCAAGCTCCATAAAGACATGGAGGAGCGAGTCTGGTGTGGAGGAACTGGACTGGCCTGCACAGAGTCCTGACCTCCACTTGATAGAACACCTTTGGGATGGATTAGAGCGGAGACTGAGAGCCAGGCCTTCTTGTCCAACATCAGTGTCCGACCTCACAGATGTGTTTCTGGAAAAATGGTCAGAAATTCCCATAACCACATTCCTAACCTTGTGGAAGGCCTTCCCAGAAGAGTTGAAGCTGTTATAGCTGTAAAGGGTGGAACGTAATATTACACCCTATGGATTAAGAATGGGATGTCACTTAAATTCATTTGCGGCTGAGGGCAGACGAGCGAATACTTTTGGCAATATAGTGTATTTTTCAGTACTCAGTTAAACTAAAAGATAATACAGACAAATTATCAGACGTTGAACTTTAAATAATTGAGTTATGGATTGACAGAGGGCTCTGTATGAGCTAACGTTTAGACTGAAATACTTCACAGTCCTACGGCACTTTTCACTTTTGCTCACGTGTATGTGCAGTTACTTGG
Organism: Prochilodus magdalenae; assembly: GCA_024036415.1. Taxonomy (NCBI): domain Eukaryota; kingdom Metazoa; phylum Chordata; class Actinopteri; order Characiformes; family Prochilodontidae; genus Prochilodus; species Prochilodus magdalenae. Next base: position 407,459 of record JAMWET010004990.1, read on the forward strand.
ACAGCAATTATTAGCATGATTCACCTGAAGCTACAAATCTATCACATGAGTCAGTGCCATACATGATCCTGTATTTAAACTCAACACATCCACGTTATGAAACGAAACAAAGTGTGTGAAAAATAATGTCAATTTTTTGCTATTACATTTGGAACAAACGCTGCGCTGAACCCATCCTGCGCAAACTCCATTCTGGTGGAATCTCCTGAAGTCTGGGTACCTAAAAAAGGGAACAGAGTCGGACATTGCAATTAGGCATCAGTACACAACACGTACACTGAACAGCTACACCTGCTGAGAGTCTGAACCAGTCCATATCCTGATACTCCACATCTACTCCTGATGTACACAGTATGGTACTCCTCCATATCTCCACCTCTAATATATATTTAGTGGTGTAAAAACTTTGATCTCTTTTTCTGCACAGTGTAAAAGCTCTAGCTCTCCTTTCAGGTTAGTGAATATTCATGATGGACCGACCAATAGAATCGCTCCAAACCTGCTTAGCAATAAACCTTGTTCTAGTGGCACAGAAAACACTGCACAGGTAGTTGGAAGGATGGATTGGGAATTGCGATTATGAGCAAAACTTCAAGCTTATCCACAAAATGAGTTTCTGACGTACCTTCAATTGCAATAATATTTGTCTCCAGAGTTTTAAGGATTTTGTCCAGCACATTAAAGCTATCCACTTTAAATTTATAGTCCTGGTCTGGGTCAGACGCAATGGTGTTCAGCTCACCCTCTGCCCTTTGGTTGTTAAAGGCATTACCGACCTAATGAAGTAAAACACAAAGCACATTCAGAGACAGGTTACCAGCTTTACCGGTCATTGCAAAATTCTATTTATGGACATTTAAGTCTATCTAAGATATGCTAAAGGCCACATTTTGTATGGAGAATGATGCCTAAATAAATGTTACAGGATCAATAAATTCTTGTGTAAATATACTTGTGTTTTATGATATTATTATGTTCTGTGATTCTATATTAACTCTCAAAATGGATTATGAATGAATAGTTTGATGAAAGGGCAGATGGCAGAGACAGAGAGCTATTTTGTGTTGAGTTTGAAAAACCCCAACCCGCCAGATAGCAATTAGGACCTGCCGCCAGTACATTACAGGGCAGACACACACACTCGCACTTTAGCCACTCCATTTAGCCTGACTTCATGTGCTTGGACTGTGGGAGGAAACCAGAGCACCCGGAGATGGTAACCCATGTGCAAAATGTGCAATAGTTATGACTGGATTTAGGGAAAAGTTGATGTCAGCATCTTCCAGTTGGGAATATCTAGTGCGGTGTGAAGGAGATGTAGGGTAAGAGGAACGTCTTACCCCTATAGCATAGCGAATAATGTTGTTCCGCTCTGCATTTTGAGCAGCTTGCTCGAGACCAGGTGTAGTTGATACACCATCAGTAATAACAATCATAACTCGATTTGCACCCTGCCTGGCTCTTCTGGCAAACAGTTCATTCCTGTGTGAAATAAACAGTCAGGTCAGACACAGGTTCAGCAGTAGTGAGGTTTCAAAACTGACATGATGATGGGTGTTAAATGAATCATTTCCCATGAAAATGCAGCACAGAAGACTTAAACACTCACACGAGCTTGTTGATACCACCTGCAGTGTTAGTAAAGCTTCCCATTTGCCGAATGCGCCATATTTGATTGTCATCTAAGTAGGAAGTGAAGTCTACATGGATTTCACAGTAATCGGAATACTGTGCGACTGCAAACTGAAAAGAACATAACTAGTTTTTATTTACTGTGGGTGACTGACAATAAAGCAACAGGTATCCATAACGATAAATAGAGGGTGGACAAAAACACAAAACACAAGAATCAAAACAAGTGGTAGGTAGGGTCTACATATGCAGATGATTACTGCACTTACTGCATTACTACATACAGATAACCTCTACATTTACATGTGTGCAATAATCCAACAAAGCAAGATTAAAAAAAGATTAAAGCAGGTGTCCTAATTGTACTTACAAAGAAGTCTCAGCACTGCTAAAAGTCATATATGCACTTGAAGAGGTCTCAGACCAAATCATGTGGTGATTAAGATCAATCATAGTCAGGGGGAGGTCGTTCAGAATGACCTGTCCATATTTGTTTATAGTTTGAGGACGTGTATGTAAAACATTAACACAATTTGAGACATTTCTGTACATACCCGAACATCCCTGACGAGTAATCCTCTGACCAGTGTTATAACAAATTGCTTCATATTAGAAAAGTCATTGCTATTTACACTCCCGGAGCCGTCCAACAAGAAAGCAATGTCTGTTTGTGCAGGAGGTGGGCAGTCTGAGAAAGAGGAACAGAACAGGATAATGATGAACAGAGCACTGTAAAAAAAAAAGTGTCTGGACTTTTGGTGGGTTTGTTGCCCCCCAACTTACCTCTCAGTTCCCTTGGTACAGGCTCGTTTCCATTACCAATCGTCAAGCACATTCCATTGTAGGTGGTTGTTGATTTGCAGTTTTTGGGAATGGTTGGGCCACAAGCCTAATCGGGAAGAAGGTCAGACTAAAATGTTTTTTAATTATTATTTAAAGTCATCTCGATAAACACGCCATTAAGGCCAAAACGGGTCAAATGACCAAAGACATAGAGTACCACAGTGATAAAAATAGGCTATGTTCAGATAAAAGTGGCCCAAAAAGGTCTGATTTCCTCTTTAGGCCGTTCACAATATATTTTACAGCTGCCCGGACAAAACACAAGACCCCTCAGCAATATTCTCTGGGTGTTTTAATTAGGTGGAAATGGCTTCTTTGGTGACAGTACCTACTGGACAACAATCATCTTATCGGAAACACAAGATTTCTATCCTATTTCTATTCCAAGATGAAAAGTCTTGCATTCACAGGGCTGCAAAAGTGGCATGATTAACATTCAGGAGCTTTCACACATCTGGGCTGGCCTGCAAAACCCCCAGATTTGGATCCTTTTGGAAATCGGCTCTTTATGTAAATAATACTGCACTTGCACTTCTGGTTAGATGCTAACTGCATTTCATTGGCTCTGTACCTGTACTCTGCACAATGACAATAAAGTTGAATCTAATCACAGTCCTGTCTCTGAAGTTAGTGAATGGTGGCTTTGTTACTTTGTGGTTATTATTTGGCCACCTGCTTAAACTAGAGATTTATCACAGCTAAAAAGCCCATTCAGTTGGAGGTATTTCATAATGATCTGTTGCTTCTCACAACATCATTATCATCATATCCAGCAATTTTACAGTATACCTCTTTACCAAGCTATCTTCATGGTTGTGTTGCTGGACAAACAGATTGTGACGAGCACTGAGCTAAAACCAAGGCCATGTTTATTTAACAGATTGTTAATCGAACACAGCAGCAACAAGAGCAAGGTGGACATAACTGAAGTGCAAGGCTGAGTCAGAGTCAAGAAACAAGCGGACATCAAAACCAGAGTAGCAAACAAGAGTAATAACAGAGAGACCCGCTCAGAGCACAGAGAGGCAATAATTCACCATGAGTCGTCTGAGAGAGGAGTATATGTACAAACAGACTCAATTAACAACAGGTGACTCAGATTTAGAAAACGAAACGGGATGGGGAAGTGGCACACATGTGAGAGGGACGTCATCTGGTGGTGGGGAATGGGAAATGGGGTCTGGCAGATCGGGGGTGGTAAAAGAGCCAGCATGCGTGACAATGGTGTACTGCATCCCATCATGCACCTCAGCCTCACCAGCTCTCAGCCAAAGAAAATGGCGGTGGGTAACACTGGGGAGCTAACTGCAGCCCACTCCGAGTATAAGTGTGGGTGTAGTGATTGTAGTGGGGCGTGTGGTCATCAGAATGACCCTCAGAAAGTTAAATATACAGGTCTGAAGATTAAAAAAAGATGAACTCGCTTTAGAGGATCAGTTTTAGAGTGAAATAGCCGAGGGGAGCTAACAGCTAGGCTATCTCAGTAAGCAGCGTGTAGCAGCAGCTATCTCAGGGGAACTGAGGTAAGCGTTAGGTGTGTGCAGCAGTCTAGGCTCAGAAGTTAATATAAACAGTGGATCAAGATAAACTCGCTTAATAATCACTCTCTGAGTAAATAGCCGAGGGAGTGCTAGGTAACTGTATCTCGTGAACTGAGCAGCGTTGAGCTAGCTCTAAAACTGTACATAATGCCAGCTCTGATGTGAATGTGATAATACTGTATTAGTATACTACACTGTAGGTCAGAACTGGTTACTGTACTGTATACCACACACAGGGGGCGTGGACAGTGTGCGGTACATACTACTGTAGTATACAGTGTGCGGTACATACTACTGTAGTGTGCAGTAATGGGCCATTTCGAATACAGCCACAGTCTATGGTCAAACTTCACAGTTAATTTCAGAGTAGAATGATGATGATAATTTGTATAGAGACAGAGTATAATATACTCAGCCTGCTTTCAGAGAGTGTCACTGACTGGGAGAGTCTAGTCTTACCATGATCTTTAAAGACCGTGGATCTTTAACCATCGAAAGACCAAGAGACATGTTCACAGCTTCAGGGGGCTCTGTGTGCAGGTTGAAAGAGAAAAAACGGATTAGCTTCTTCATCCTAATGTACAATAAACAATAAAGTACAATAAACACTGATAAATATGATTAAATACCAGTAATCTGTAACGGTGAACAGTTTCTTTTCACACTGCAGCTGTACACCTTCCCTCTGCTGTTCTGATTCTGAAGTAGGGGATCACTCACAATCAAACTAAGAAGAGAGAGAACAGTTTTTTGTTAGATCATTTATTTATAGTTTTATATACATTAATGATTTCACTGCCCTCATCAACGCTATATGGATCAGTATTCTCTCAGGAGTCTACTCCCTCTGTGACCACTAAAAGCCTGATGTTCAATGGCTGTTCCTGATAAATGTTGTTTATACTATAGAGGTTGTATGAGATTGTGTAATCATTACTATATTGTATGTATTGCTGTATAATAGTTGTGGAGATATTGAGGAATTCTGGTTTTGATGATCACTAGATTGATTTACATGCACAAACCCACTTCCAAAATAGGGAACGTATGTAAAATGCTATTAAAACACAAAGCACCGATTAGCACATTCTGCTTGGCCTGTATTTGATTGAAAGCAATACAAAAACACAGAATTGTATATTATATCTTATGAATGTCTTTGTGTTTTTGAAAGATATTTGCTGATTCTGAATTTGGGGCCACTGTACAGTATATTCATCCTCTTCTGTCTTCTCTTTCTTCTTCCTCTTCTTCAAATACCTTTTTTGTCCACTAACTAGTCCCACAGTTTTCGAGATTCCAGAACGTTTGGTCTGATCAGAAACGGTGTGCTTATATACATTAAGAATGTCCTTCTGCTCAACCGACAGACACTGTTACACATCTCAGGGTAGACCCCTGAGCACAAATTCAGTGTTGGTCTGTTTGTCTTTCACCTCCATCCCTCGTTCCTCCCGTAGATTCCTATGCAATTTCACCTCCATTCAAATCCTTTCCTTTAACCTACAGCCACCGAACTGCATGTACTCACTGAGGGCAGATCCCCGAACTCTAATCCACAGACATACTGACCTGTACTCCTCTATGTGTCGTTTATTCATCCCTTGTTCCTTTCATAACAACCACAGCATTGGCAACAGCCTAATAGGAAGAGGGAACTATTTAAAGCCGTATGAAAGTTCTTCAGGAAACACACTTTCCTAGTTACATCAGCACTTGGTAGTGGTGTGGGGACTGAAGATACAGTTTGAAAGCAGAATCTATAAGCCGTTGTGTGGAGGAATGCTGTTTGGTGTTGTCACGGAGGGCTGTGATAGCATGGAATGGTCCTTTTGTACTGCACAAACTCTCACGCCACAAGTACCCAGCTTTAAGCCCACACTGGTCCAGCAATGTCCACACATTCAAAACCAATAAAGGCCAACCTACTGCCAGCATTCGAATCAGCCAAAAGGGAACTACTAATTACACTCGCCATTTCAGTTGTTTCCTGCGGTAATGCAGTTATCATTATAGCCCTGCTGTCATACTGAATTAAAAATATCTTGCTTCAAAATGCGTTTGCTGTTTCTGAGGATGGTGTCTGGTGATATCCATCACAGAAACAGAAGTGACATCTGAAGGGTCACAGGGTCATGAAAATTCAGTTATGTTTTTCCTTTGCACACAGAGATCCTTCCTGATTCCCGGAACCATTTGATGAAACTCTGCCCCATGGAAGGTTAAATACATGAAGTGCTTGGCATCATCTCCTGAGGAATGTTGTTTTTAAACCGTTGGATTTTTTGCTGATGCTTGACCATCCTTGCTCATGAAGGTCTAGGACCTTCTTGGATGCTCCTTTCATATTCAAGCAAAAATCTATCAGTTATTTAAGAAGTTATCGGTACGTTTTACAGGGTTCCTAGTCTTAAATAAGTCTTAAATATCTTAAATATCCTGTTTCTAATTGTTCCTTTTACCTACCGTCCCAGCCTTTTGGGGTATTTGGGGTTTGTTTGATTTCTTATTTCTTCCTTATTGAATAAACTATTGTTGCAGAACCACACCTTTAACACTGATGTGTGTTTGGCATGTATGCTGATCACATGTCTATATACAGTCTTTGATAAGCCTCTCCTTTTGAACCTGTTATTTGCTAAGCATCCACTAAGATGACTCAAATGTCTAAGACAGGGAATAGAGCAGAAGGTGAAAGATCTTTGGTGTGCTGTCCGTCTTACCTTTCCGGGTCTTTCTGTATCACTTTGTAGCCGAAGGCGGTGTCTTGGTTTTGGATGAACGTCTTCCAAGCACTTGACTCGATGTTGAAAGCCATCACCGACTGACAGGCTGCAAACCACACATATATATATATATATACTGTCAGTTACACATACACAAATCACACAGATCAGTAAAGATTTGATCTATAAGCCTGACTTTGATTACTTGACAAGCCTGTTAGCCACCTGGCGAGCTGTTAACTTTATGTTGTCCTGCTATTAACCTGTTCTAAGATCTACATCTACGGTATTTAGCTGACACTCTTATCCAGAGCGACTTACAAGGTTAATCATATTACAGGGAGGCCAATGTAGTGTTCGGAGTCTTGCCCAAGGACTCCTATTGGTGTAGCACAGCATAGTCACCCAGAACGGGAATCGAACCCCAGTCTCCCACATGGGACGGTAGCTTCCTGGTGAGTAGTGGTGTTATCCATTGTGCCACACCAACCACACCAAGATGGGATGTATACATATATACACTCATTGCAAAACAATAGTTGCACAAATATCTGCACCCAGAGGGAATCACCAACAGGAATGAGACTTGGTGGGTAGGTTTGACATTGTGAGACATACGCATGATACAAGTCACGCACGGCTGCACCATTACAGACATCCAGTGAGCAGTGGTGTCCTCCATGAGTCATCTTGTTAGTCAGCACCATTGTCAGACGGCTGCACCACGCAGGACTACATGCACACAGACCGTTACCACGACTGTCCTTAACACCACGTCACCGTCACCAAAGACTGCAGTGGTGTCGTACCAGACTGTCATGGAGTGACTCAGAATGGCAATGACATTGCATAGTGATTTTCTTTGGCTTGGAAATTTCTCGACAAAGATGGCGGACAAAACTACCGGAGCGGTGAATTTTGTGTACAAATGTAAGTACAAAATATGAATTGATGATAACAATGTGTTTAATAGAGAAAATGCTGAGTGTTTTATATTGCTTGTGGTTTCAGGTAGTTACCATTCTCGCACCTCTGCCGTATTGTAAATAATAGCTGAAGCTACTTTCCGTTCCCAAATAAACCAATATTTAAACCGAACAGATGCAGAGACTCACTCCATCAGGTTTAAACATGTTTCAATGAGGCGTCTGATCAAAAACAAGAGTTAAACCGAACCAAAGAGTGAAAGCAGGGCTACACGGTGGGACAGATTTTCTGATATATGTGACTTTAAATGATCAGCTCGGGGATAAAGACTATTTAACTGGTGTATGTAGCAGCCTGGGCATTGTTATCAGCAAGGTTTGCTGGTCTAAACAGGTTTATACTGGTCTAAACCTGCTAATGCTGTCTAAAATGGTTTATCCTGATCTAAAATGATTCATTCTGGTCTAAACTGGTTTACGCTAGTCTTAAACCATGTGAAATAAAAAGACATATACATAATACACATTAATCCTTTCTATAGTTAAAATACATTTCAGATACATTGCAATCTTTGCTGAAATATACTCCAAATACATAAAAAATAAAATATTTTAGTGTAATTTTGAAATAGGGATTATGAGGAACTGTTATGAGGAAATGTCACACATAGTAATGCACCATACAGCAATACAAAGGGAACAGAAATGAAGATAGCCAAAATACTTTGCTAATGCACTTTACAGTTTGGAATACCTTCTGAAATAAACTTCCATACTTCCAGTATGTTAGTTTAAGCTTTTTCTTTATTTTTTGTATTTTTTATTTTTTTTTTGCTGTTTGATATGTTGTTTATATGAAATGCGTTTGAGGAAACTCTGTCAAACCACAATAGTTAAAGTAAAAACAGAAGTGAGTACTGCTCCTTCAGTTCAGGCATACGCCGGGATATCTGTAGCCTTTCTTAAACCCACATACGGTTTAAAAATAACAACAATAAATAATGACAAGCACAATTAAATGCAATTTGAAAACCATACTTAACAAAAAACATTTCTGTTTGAACACCCAAAGAACAATTTGCATGATTTGAAGTGTCCTTTGTAAAATGAAAGGGTTCTTTATATTGATAGATAATGTGTTTGTAGGGTTCTGTACAGAACCATCTGTGGCACGTTCGAAGAACCCACTCTTCTCCTTTTCAATAAAGAGTTATTATGGATTTTAGTGTAGACATAGACAGCAGAACACACACAATACAGATTAAGCACTGTTTAACTTTTAAATTTTTTTTTTTTTAATTAAGACTAAAAATGATTTAGTATTAGTTTTGATTTCTATTAGCACTCAATTAAAGCACTGAATTTTTAAAGTGATATTCATCTTTGTTGTCCTCACTGCTAGTTGGCAAATGCATAAAACAACCTCAAGCTAAACTTCAAAGTTATTATGTAATTAAACAATTTATAATCCGAATAATCAATTATTCGCTTCAATAATCAATAGATAGTTCAACTATCAAAACAGCCGTTTAACACACACATCACACACCATGTGTGTCACCAGTCAAAGTGGGTGATGTTCTGATCTGTCATGAAGACATGCTCATGCGATGAATGAAGGTGGAGCCACTGCATTACCTGACGCTTAAAACCGCAGCCGCCTTGTTCCCCTCCAGATTTGAAAGTCATATGATACAGTGACATTCTGCAGGGCGGGTGAAATTAATAACCAGCATGCATCACTTTGAGTCAGCAGTGGCCAGGGCGGCATTTGGGCGAATGCAACCACTCCCTTAAGACTGACTGAGGCGAGAGTGTGAGTGTTCACACTTGTGTGTTGGTGTGTCTGGAGTGCTTTGTAATTACAGCACCAGAACACTAGTGGGCAATGGGGTTTCTATGCCGTGTTAAGAGAGTAGCCTCTAGTCGTTAATGGTTTGAATTGGGCCGGCGTTAATGACGTGTGCCCTGCTTGGCGTGGGACACATGGTGCTTTTGTGTGACGTGGAAACAAGTGGAGATTTAAGTACAACCAGCTTCAGTGCGTGAAATCAAGTGCTAGCCTACCAGTGCGTCATTTACATATCATTTACATAAAGCATGCCCCAGTTCATACAGATGTGTGGGTAGGGAGCCAATCACACGACAGCTTTAAGCAATGTACGAGCCAAAGCCTACTGACTTTATGATGCTAAAATGTGTCTCCGTTCCTAACAGTGAGTAGTACCTCCACCAGCACCAGAAACAGCTGGGACTGGATTGGGCATGTACTGGACGAGTTTCTGGATGTAGCCACATCAGTGTTCAGACACTCTCACATTAAAGACTTGGTCAGCTGGTCCAGACTTGGTGGATGTCTTCCCTGGCACAGTTCCGAGGAGAATTCCCTGTAGGGATTGTATCCACTGCTGGTAGACCCGTATGACCGTACGCTTCCATACACCTGCAGATTCAGCTACTTCCTCCACACTATGGTCTTTGGCCACGCCCACATGCAGTCCCTCCTTTTAGCCAATCATTAACATCTGCTCTGGAGCCATTTTCCACACATGGAACGAGACATTCCCTGCACTGTAGCACCTCTTCCCAATCTGTGGATCCCGTCACTCACACCCCTCAGGGTGAGCACCGCCATCTGCAGGAGCCTGAAGTTACTACCACCTTGAACAGGCAACGACTCATTTCCTGTCAAGTAAGCTGGTACGTACGTATGTATATACACTCCTGCCAGACATGACTTTGATTGATGAAGATGAAAGTGAGGAATAGTCAGATTTGACTGTAAGCTAGTTTGATTAACTGCTACTGATAAACTACTGGGACATTAAAGGGGAATTCCACCAAATTCTCGAAATCTTCAAACTGCATAACTAAGCAGGGAACCACCTAGCACCACTGTACAGAACATTTGGACCATCTCACACCAAACCCATCACTCTGTTTACCTAAACTACAGACATTTTAGCAAATGCGGTGGAGATTAAGGAGATCTCTGTGCCGGTTGATTAATGATAGAGCCCAAATGAAAGTGATCTCTACTTTATGTGTCTGTTACAGCCCAGGGGTGCCCAGACATTGTGTGGGGTGGGATTGAGGAGGGGCAAAGTGCAATGTTTGTAGTGGGCTGAGCGGCCATACAGACAAAAAAGGCTTTGAAAAAAGAAGAAAGGCAAATATGAGAATATGTATTACATAGTGCATAAAACATCTTTAACTGTTTGCTGTGAGCAGGTGAGCTCAGGCCAAGAGCAATGTCCCCACAGGCTGGGTTAATCAGTCATCAGTAACACCTTGATCAGTAACACATTTTAACATGGTGTAAGTAACACCTCTGAGAGTTTATGGTGAGTAGGTAAAATGCCAGAGGAAGAGAAGAGAGAGAGAGAGAGATAGAGAAGACAGACCATTGCATTTGAGGAAGTTGCCTATGACTGCTTACTACATCACCTGCCATAAAAGGACATTTTGCATATATCAGTGCTGTATTACAAACCACTGACCAGACGACAGCATGTTTCCCACCCACATTTTCTAAAATAGCCACTCATGAACACTGCGTCGCGTCTCTTTGTTGATGTTCTTTGGTTCCATATACTGCCACCAATAAAGGGGAACTCCACCAATTTTTGAAATCCCTGCATAAGTAAAGGGATGTGATGCAAACACTAGATAAACCTACCAAGTCAGATCTGTTCTCAGTGGTGGTGAAGGTAACCAGACGTCCCCCTCTAAAAGCTCCCTCACAGAAAGTTCCTACATGAGGTGGTTCTGAATACGCTGCCTGATGTCTGAGACGCTGTTTATGATAGTGTGGAGAAGATCTCAGCCTTAAACTCCACTTATGGTGGAGGGATACAAAGCTGCAGGGCGCTGTGAGGCAAAAAAATAGTCCCCAAAGAAAAGTTTCATTTCCAGGTATACCGGATTTTCTTATCGTCAACATTCCATACACACTCAGAATACACGTGGGGGTTCACTGGTGGTTTGGTTAGTAAATAAAATGGCTATATGTGTGTTCTAGACATCATGGTGACCCCTGGTTCCCATCGCCACCATAACGTTAAAGAGCTTTTGTGTGAACCATTTCACACTAAACCACTGCGAACAACTCTGAGCCACTGTATTGCGCAGAAATTTGGGGTAGCTGGTGGAATTTCCCTTTAGACAGTGGCACTTCCTCAAACTCATTCCCTCCTTCTTGGCTAACCTCGTCAAAAATACTAGTGCTGAGTTTATTGGCATACTAGACCTTAACATGTGTAACATGTAACAATTCCCACATACCACACATGCAAATCCATAGTCAACACTATCAGACTAGGATTAGCCTTTTGGACCAGCTTTCCAGCCACATCTCCATTCCTCTAGTCTGCAGAGCTGACGAACAGCTTAATATCGTCATTAATGACGACGTTATACTTTACATACTAGATCAATAAGAAGCAATCCAAAGCTGAGGTCTTACCAGACAGCAGCAGAAAGCAGGTCAGAGCGTTCCAGTCCATTCTGAGTGCCGTGATGAGGATCAGAGAGACGGAGCTGGAGGATGCATAAGAAGGACGGTGCAGGCAGCAGATGTGCGAGTGCTGTTTGGAGGCGTGTTGGAAAGCTGAGCAGAAAACAGAGCGGGGAGTGTCACAATCCGTCCAGGAGGAACAGCCAGTAAAAGAGGAAATAGCTGTGCAGGATGCAAAAAGAGAAGGTCTGTGTACCAACGAAGACTCCAAAATATAACCCTGAAAGGTCATTTATGTGACAGTAACGCTCGCCCCCGCCTTAACCCTTACCTGCTTATCTCTGGCCCCACACACACCCCTCCACCCCCGTCTAAAGAGGAAACTTCGTTCTTATGCGGAACTCGGTATACGGAATATTGCAACTTCTGGTGATTAATAAACCTTGACAGTGTCACAGCAACATCACAGCAACGCAACACTCTGCAGCACTCTCGATCCAACTGCTGTTTTAGAACATGAAGAAAAGCAACTAGTGTGAATTGGGGGACGCCATTGTAGAATGAGGTAATGTGGGAGAACATTCTGGAATTAAGTGAATGGGGAGAATATGGTAGGACAGTGGGAATGAAAAGCATACTGTAGGACAGTGTGAATTGAGGACAGAAAATTCTAGAATAGTGTGAATGGAGAAGACGCTGTGGAACATCGCAAATTGATGAAGACATTCTAGCACAAGGTGAATTTAAATGTTCTACCATGTTCTCTCCATTCTAGAATGGTGAGTGGAGAAAATATTCTAGAACAGTGTAAATCAAAGATGTTTTTGAACAGGGTGAATGGGAAGGATGCTGTAGAGCAGTGTGAATTAAAGAAGAAAATTCTAGAAGAGTGTGAAGTGAGGAGGACATTCTAGAACAGGGTGAATTTAAATGTTCTGCCATGTTCTCCCCATTCTAGAATGGTGAGTGGAGAAGCTACACTAGAACAATGTAAATCAAGGATGGTGCTTTTAAACAGGGTGCATGGGGACAATGCAATACAACAGTGTGAATTAAGGAAGAAAATTCTAGAACAGTGTGAAGTGAGGAGGAGATTCTAGAACAGTGTGAAGTGAGGAGGGCATTCTAGAACAGTGTGAAGTGAGGAGGAGATTCTAGAACAGTGTGAAGTGAGGAGGGCATTCTAGAACAGTGTGAAGTGGGGAGGGCATTCTAGAACAGTGTGAAGTGTGGAGGACATTCTAGAACAGTGTGAAGTGAGGAGGGCATTCTAGAACAGTGTGAAGTGTGGAGGGCATTCTAGAACAGTGTGAAGTGGGGAGGAGATTCTAGAACAGTGTGAAGTGAGGAGGGCATTCTAGAACAGTGTGAAGTGAGGAGGGCATTCTAGAACAGTGTGAAGTGAGGAGGAGATTCTAGAACAGTGTGAAGTGAGGAGGGCATTCTAGAACAGTGTGAAGTGAGGAGGGCATTTTAGAACAGTGTGAAGTGAGGAGGGCATTCTAGAACAGTGTGAAGTGGGAAGGGGATTCTAGAACAGTGTGAAGTGAGGAGGGCATTCTAGAACAGTGTGAAGTGAGGAGGGCATTCTAGAACAGTGTGAAGTGGGGAGGAGATTCTAGAACAGTGTGAAGTGAGGAGGGCATTCTAGAACAGTGTGAAGTGAGGAGGGCATTCTAGAACAGTGTGAAGTGAGGAGGACATTCTAGAACAGTGTGAAGTGAGGATATACTAAAGAGGTGTTAAAGAAGAGGGTGCTGTAGAACATTCTAGAACAGTGTGAAGTGAGGAGGACATTCTAGAACAGTGTGAAGTGAGGAGGACATTCTAGAACAGTGTGAAGTGAGGATATACTAAAGAGGTGTTAAAGAAGAGGGTGCTGTAGAACATTCTAGAACAGTGTGAAGTGAGGAGGACATTCTAGAACAGTGTGAAGTGAGGATATACTAAAGAGGTGTTAAAGAAGAGGGTGCTGTAGAACAGGGTGAACTGATGAGGACAATCTAGAACAGTATAATTAGCAAACACCTTACTCATGGGTGGATAACACCGGCAGCACTGCACTGATACGAGACGATTTTGTACCAGCACGAGTTACTAAATCATGATACTGAAAACATCTTTCCAGATCAATAATTTCACAACTTAGTGTGCTTAATTTTTTCATATAATCATAAGCATCAGTAACAGAACCATTCTAATTACTGCTATTCATGACTTTTCTTGTCATTTTATGCTATTTTAAAGTAAATAGGCTACTTAGCTAACTAGCTAACATGCTGTTTAGCTTTTTGGTTGCAATGAACTGGTATACTGCTCTACTGTACACACACACGCACCCCACCACACACATATGTCTACATTTACACAGAACCGTGTGGAGAACCAAACACCGCTTTTATTTTTCTCTTTTGAGTGTTATTATGAGCAGAAATGCTCGCTCTGTTGGCGTTAGCATAAGCGCTAATAGCGTTAGCTTCTCCTAGCGGGTCTCCTGAGGTAGTAATGCTCTCTACAGAGTAACAACTCTACACATATGGATCAGAACATCATCATACCGTCTTAGTTTACATCCTGGAGCTCTTACTGGAGTATCATAGTGCTGGTGGAGCTTCTTCTCCATCTGGAGAGTAAACGATTCACTACGCTGAGGTTAGCTTTAGCTGCTAACGTTAGCAAACACAGAGGATCCACAGTGAGGCTAATACAGCAGCTCTACTGGCTTTAGAAAGATAAATCAGTAAATCTGTTACCTATAGGGTGTACATATGACATCACAGCCTTAAACACAGTGTAATATAACTGTTATTGAGGAGGTTTTATCTGTAATAATCGAATTGATTACAAATTGTGCCTCCATTCTAACTGGGTGGTGGTTACCTGTCTGGAAGCGTCTTGAAATCCTTTACAATCAATGAATTCATTTTATAGAGGAGGATATTCTAGAACAGGGTGAATGCAGAGTACACTGTAGAACCTTGTGAATTGAGGTGGACATCCTAGAACAGGGAGAAGGAAGATGATCCTGTACAAAAATGTAAACAGGGAGAACATTCTGGCTAATGTTTGCCCAAAAAGTCGAATAAGAACCTGAGGATACGGAACCAACACTGGGTCAGAGGCACCAGCACTGAAGTACTGCAATGACAAATAAACACATAAGAGCAAATAAGCTACTGAATAAAAAGCCAGTTTCCTCCATGTGGGCCATGTAGGGGGGTGGAGAGCTCTTTTTGGGTTTGTGTCCTATATACCGCTGTCTACCCCTAAACAAGGAAACGAAGCGGCCGCTTTACTAACCTCATCGATTTTTTAAACCTTAATGGGTCCAGGAGAGGAAAACATTTTTTTTTTTTACATACCAAAAGGAACATGTGTGCTCTATTTACTTATTATTAATATGGGTGTGGGTTGCTGCAGGTAAGGTGTGCAGGTTGTGTGCGGCTCTGTGGGGGTGAGCCTTAATGTGCTGAACTATGTGGGGTGTGCCTAGAAACCTCTGTGCTCCCATGGAGGCCTTGCCTCTGTGGGGTGGCCTTACCTCTGTGGGGAGGCCTTGCCTCTGTGGGGTGGCCTTACCTCTGTGGGGAGGCCTTACCTCAGCAGTGGAATTAGGCCTTTACCTCTGTCACCTAAATGGACATGCACTTGTTAGAACAGAGTGGAAGGTCACCTCATGGCTATAATTACAAACCGAAGATTCACAACAAAGTGGATTGGGGACACTAAAACAATTGTGTGAATCAAAAACTGAATGCAATGATGAGGAGGTGCCAACATCTAATGATTTCGGTAGTATTCAGAAAGAATAGAATCACAAATCATAAGAGATCAGAGTGTTTTAAACTGAGAGAAGAATGTATTCGATCAGGAGAAAATTGTTAAGGGGAAAAATATGTTGTGGTTTGTCCAAAATTTCATGGCATGTCAACAAATTTCCAAAAAAATTTGGGACAAGTAGCAAGATAGGCATGGTTCCAGTGTAGGAAAAGGGAAAATTGAGATATAAACGAACAGCTGAATAAGAATTACAATTAACACTAATTAGGATTCATTGACAAAACATGGATTTGGGTATTTGTAAAGAGCTTTTCTGGAAGAAGTTGTCAGTGTAGTCTCTGTGTAGCCAAGATGTAAGTGAAGAGGAGATCAACCACCAATTCCACCATTGTTTGCGCAGAAGAGATCAGAATAGCAGCACACTAATACAAGAATGGTGTTACTCCAGCGTAAAATAGCAAAGACACTTTTTAAGTTAATCAACAGTCATCAACCGTTAATAACGTCATAACTATCAGTCAAAGATTCAGAGAAAATCTGGAAGCAATTCGCTGTGTGCGGTAAGGGTCAAGAGGCCGTAAAAACTCTACTGGAGTGCTCGTGATCTCCGGGCCCTTTGGAGAACGTTACTGCAACCTCAAACTGGAATGCCAGATGTCAAAGGAAATAACAGAACGTGTCAGTAATACTTCCAGAAAAGCATCGTCAGGCGGTGAACCCCACAATCCACCGTGCCATCGCCGCCTGCCCGCACGATAGAAGCTGAAAGAGCAGTGCAGAGAAAAGGGAAAGTCCATTTACACAAGCAAGACTCCAACACACAGCCTGGCAGACACCGTGATGTGGGCACTGGGCCAGTGTGTCGTTTTGAAAAATGGAGTGTGGCCCCAAAAATGGAAGAGAAGTTCTGGTGGCTTCTCAAGATGAGTCACGATGATTGAATGTTCTTTATGGACTCCCAACCACATGTGCGGACGCATCCAGTGATCAGCTGTCCGACGGACCAGAGAGGGACAAGGATAAAGCGCAAGTCTGTTTTAAAGAAGGCGTCTCCGTTTCAGAAGCCTGCATCACTGATGGTATTGGGGCGGACTCGAGGTGCAGAATGAAGCTGATAGTACCGGCCTTGTCAGTGGCATGGAGGCAGATTCAAAGCTTGAATGCATGTCTGGAAAGGCACCATTAATGCAGAGAACCATGTTCAGGTTCTTGTAGAAGCAACATATGCTCCCATTTAGACGTCATCTCTTTCAGGGAAGAGACCCTGCATTTTTAACAAGATAATGCCCGCCCAGACCACCATTCTGCAGCAAGCACACAACATCATTGGCTATCTGATAGGAAGAAGGATCCGGAGGACTCCCAGGGAGAAATGGCCAGCCTGCAGTCCAGATCTTCACCTATAGGAGAACATTTGGCGCATCGTAAGAGAGAAGAGGTGCTGGACAAAGAAGGCCCCATGACCGAGACGATTTGGGAACAGTTATGGAGAGGCCTGTCAGATTAAGAACATTGAATGGGGAGAGCCATTCCTATTTCTAAACTTGAGTAGAAAACTGGGGGTCCTCTGTCCCCAGACCTCTGTGAGTGTGGTATGTAAGAAGAAGGGGGAATGCCACACTGGTGGTAAAAAATGGACGCCTTGTCCGCCCACACTTTTTTGGAGTGAAGTTGACGCCATGAAATTTCGAAAACAACATATTTTTCCGATTAAAATGATACATTCTCATCAGTGATGGAGTAAACCTCATCTTGATCTATGATTTGTGTTCTATTTCGTGAATAAAATATTAGACAGTGTGGCGGCAGAAGTCCGAACACATCACTGCAGGTCAGTTATTTATTCTAACAATTTTGTTTAGAAGTGTCCCAACTTTTTCTTGAGAATGCCAAGTTTGTAGTGAAAGAAACTTAGGAGTTTGCTTTGTAGCGTGAGATGAATAGTGAAGTCCGATTACCTGCTCAAACGAGCTCTGATTTAGGAGTCGGACCATCAGAATTTCTGACATGTCGGAAAATTTGCTCCTGTGTTTCACAGTGCAAGCAGTTTCACCAGCCAATTTCTCAATGTCGCACCCCAAACTGACGTCCTATACTGATGCATTAAACTGAGCACACAAAAGAGAGGGAGAGTGTGCAAGCAAGAGAGTCGGTGGAGGACACCAGTGCAGAAGAGGGTCAGTACCGTATGAGATATGTGTGTCTGTATAGTTCTCCTGGCTCTCAGTTTCAGAGCCGGGTAGTAGAGTTAGTGGAGCTTGAGTTAGTAACGTTGTTAGCAGAGTTGTTGTAGCACTGTTGGTTTGTCAGCGGCTGAATCCCAAACACCTCCCTCCTTCTTCCCATGAAGGAGAGCAGTGTCGGGAACAGTGTGAACTGGGGACCAAACACTCTAGGATAGTTTGGATTCAAGGAGCAGACCTACTGGAGGTTAGTGATGGAGGAGACAGAGAGGGAGAGAAAGAAGCTGATCTGATGGAGGTTAGTGATGGAGGAGACAGAGAGGGAGAGAAAGAAGCTGATCTGATGGAGGTTAGTGATGGAGGAGACAGAGAGGGAGAGAAAGAAGCTGATCTGATGGAGGTTAGTGATGGAGGAGACAGAGAGGGAGAGAAAGAAGCTGATCTGATGGAGGTTAGTGATGGAGGAGACAGAGAGGGAGAGAAAGAAGCTGATCTGATGGAGGTTAGTGATGGAGGAGACAGAGAGGGAGAGAAAGAAGCTTATGTGATGGAGGTTAGTGATGGAGGAGACAGAGAGGGAGAGAAAGAAGCTGATCTGATGGAGGTTAGTGATGGAGGAGACAGAGAGGGAGAGAGAAAGCAAGCTGGATATCGTGAGATGGAGGTTAGTGAGGGAGTGACGACAGAGAGGGAGAGAAAGAAGCTGATCTGATGGAGGTTAGTGATGGAGGAGACAGAGGGGGGTGAGATGAAAGAAGTGATCTGTATGAATCAAGGTTAGTGATGAGGGAGGAGAGGACAGAGAGGGAGAGGAAAGAAGATGTGATACTGCATGGAGTGCTTAGATAGTATGGGCAGGAGGGGAACAGGCAGAGGGCAGACAGAGAAAAGAGAGACTCTATAGTTGATGGAGTGGCCTAGTGAGTGGAGGAGACAAAGATGACGGGACGAGGAAAGACAGCGCATAGGTGATGGAGGATTTGAGATGATCGAACAGTGAGTACAGAGAGATGGGAGAGAAAGATAGCTCCTGTGATCGGGATGTTAGATGTAAAGGAAGGGAGGACAAGAGAGGCGAGGAGAAAGAAGCGGTATAGCGTGTGATGGAGGTGTACGGTGCTGGAGGACGACAGCATGAGGGAGAATGGCAAAGGAAGCTCATGTGATGGATGTTAGTGAAGGAGGAGACAGAGAGGGAGAGAAAGAAGCTCATGTGATGGATGTTAGTGAAGGAGGAGACAGAGAGGGAGAGAAAGAAGCTCATGTGATGGATGTTAGTGAAGGAGGAGACAGAGAGGGAGAGAAAGAAGCTCATGTGATGGATGTTAGTGAAGGAGGAGACAGAGAGGGAGAGAGAGTGGGGAGGGAGGGGGGGGGAAGTAAGAGAGGAAGGGGAGGTGGAAGAGAGAAAGCAACGTGAGGGGAGTAAAGAGAGTGAGGAAGAAGTATGGCAGAAAAAGGTTGAGATGAGAAGAAGGCTGAGGGAGTTGGGAAGAGAGGGGAATGGGTTGAAGATGGTGATACTAGCGCGGGTGAAGTATAACATGAGGGTTTAAGGAGTGAGGAAGTGATCAACAAGGAATGAGCCATACTCCTGGTGTCATCAATCAGGATTTGAAATATACTACGCCGGAAAAAAAAATTTTAGTTGAGGCTTGTTATCCGAAGCGATTACGCACGTTGAGGGTAAGCAGACGATAGCGTTTTCAATAGGTCATCATTCCATGTAGTGTTTTGATTGGTATGGAATTGTCGTTTTGAGCAAGCAGTGTTCAGCTCATATCTGGTACAACAAAAGTGTAAACATTTAAATCTTTCTAAAATTTTATATATTATGAAATTTTACATTAGCGTTTATTATTCTTGTGCGTTGTTTTTTATTGTTTTTTTATAAATTCTATGTTCCCCTTAACTATAACCCACCC
>JAMWET010004991.1:0-75033 GCA_024036415.1 Prochilodus magdalenae
TCTTGAGACATTTGAGAGATTGGAGAAATTGTATTGTGTTTTGAAAAGTATGTGTCCAAAAAAAAAAAGTTAGGGTTAGGATTAGGGTTAGGGTAGGGTTATAATTACCATCGTGTTCATCACCTCATCTTTTCTTCACTACACGGTGTTAGTGTTTGGAGACTGAGGAAAATGTTTTGAGATGTACGTTGTTTATAGAGTGTAAATAAGGAAGACTTAGTCTTGCTTGAAAAGGAGTTGTTCTGCATGTACCATTCAACAGGATAATTGGCTTCACAGATGTTGATAAGCTACCCATAACGCCATCTCTGCAATAATGCACCCTGCGCCGTCACCATTAACAGGGTGCAGGTTACTGTGTGTGTGGTGAATTTGGATCGGGTCATGGTTGTTGTTCCATCTATAAATGAAGCTCTCGAGGTCCAGAGGAGGCAGCGGCGTGTCTGGATCTGTGTGTATCTGGGTTCTTCTTTGCCTGGTGGAGTTGTAAATTGGGGTGCAGTGATGAACTGTGTTCACAGACTCAGGTCTGCTCTTAATGCAGTGCAGTGTCCCCTGCCTACAGAGATTCTCCTCATTCTCTCGGTCTGTTAACGAGGTCATGTGGTGTAAGTGATGATCATCTCCAGTTTTTTACTCTTGTATATTGAGAAGCTTTATTATTGAATCATTTCACTGTTTGCTGGTGCATAGTTTTACAGAGTGGTGACCCCTCCCCATCCTTATTTCTGAAAAACTCAGCCTCTCTGAGATACCGGGTATTTTCGTATTACTGACGATCTGTAACCAGCGTAAGCATCGATAAGTGGTTTAGTTATGAGGTTCCATCGCGTATCACGGAGGTGATTTGTATTTTAGCACTACACAGCTTCAGCAGACTTTTGTCCCAGCTGTCCCACCTTGTTGTAAATGTGTTCACATTCAGAAATGTTTTCTAGAAACAGTCTGTTAGTGTGTGCCTAATGATCTCATTCACTCAGAGTCATACTTACCAACAGTGACCATGGCAGAGCATGACACACTGCCCAATTTATTCTCCAGGGTTAACGTGTATTTCCCTTCATCTTCTTTTTCAGGATTCTTGATTTCCAAGCAGTACTTTGTACCAATTTGCCTTATTTTGTGCTTGTCTGCCACACATTGGAAGCTCCGATCATTCTTCTCCCACTTAGCTTTCACTCCTTCTGTGTTTTTTGCCTCACAGCTAAGAATAACATCAATATCTTCTGTCACTTGTTTATCAGCCAAAACCGAGACAAATTCTGTTGGAAACAAAAGAAAAAATACTCAACCAGGAAAATCCAGTCCACATAAAATCTAAGTAGGTGTAGATTGCATTTAGTAATGTGTGTATATAAAGCACTGTAATTCACTCATGCTTGTGTTACCTAGGTCTGTGTGCCTCTGAGCTATCATTGGCCTGCCTATTCCCAAGCTGGTGCCATAATCTACACACTGTAAAAAAAGTGTCTGTATAAAAACAGAAAGTCCTGTTTTATTAAAAACATAGATACACTGTAGAAACACAGTAATTATCTTTACCATAAAAATACAATGGGAAAGTACAACTCATCTTTCCCACTGGCTCCTGGTATCATCTATCTCTTCGAGTTGTGTTCCTGTCTCACCTGCCTTCTACTGTGTGTCATTCACATTGCCGTTTGGTAGAAAATATAAATATTTAGTATCAGTCCTGCAGAGCTCATGTAGGAGGTGTGTAATGTACTGTACTGATCATCTAACACTGCATAACATCAGGTGACTTGTGTTTAATGATGTCTTCCATGTTCAGGTTGATAACTACTTTTAATTTTGAGCAGGTGGATTTCTACAATCCGACAACTCCCAAAGATCATTTTAGAGATGTTGCACTTACAGCCAGCTTGTAGCCAATTTATAACTACCAATTTATAACTAGTCTTTAAAGATTACACTAATTATTTAAAGATAATGACTGTGTTTTTATGGTATATCTATGTTTTAACTAAAGCAGTACTTTCTGTTTTTATACAGACGTTTTCTGGCTCCACTTCTGCCAGAACAACAGAAGTATTTCTCCAATTACAGACTGTAGTCCTTCTGTTTCTCTGCATACTTTGTAATCCCCTTTTATCCTGTTCTCTAATGGCCAGGACTCCTATAGGTACAACTTGTAAGATTTTTAGCCTACAACATAACAAGCCAACCAGCTATAGCTCTGCCATTTTGTACCTTGTTAGTAAGTCACTGGAGCGTCTAGTCTGCTTCCAGTTCAACATGAGAGGATGAAGAAGTAGTGCTGCTGCCTGATAGTGTATTCTAACCTTTTGTCCATCATGTTGAATGTGCAGCTCCCAGACAGGTCATTTAAATTAGAAATGCAGTGATGCCTAAAGCTCTTGGCAAGCAATGATTATTACCATCTATTCAGTTTTGATTATTTAAACTCACCAGGTTTTGCTTGAGCTGATCCCATGTTTAAATTTCTGAAAGAGAAAAAAAAATCATATATATCATATATATAGGAGCATCCAGCATACAACCGTACTAGCCACATAACGTTGTGTGTGTGCGTGTGCATGTGTGTGTGTATATGTGTATATATATATATATATATATATATGTGTGTGTGTGTGTGTGTGTGTGTGTGTGTGTGTGTGTGTGTGTGTTCTTTGCAGGCACATTTCATATGAACATTTTTTAAATAGCACTTTGCAGGGTATTATCATATTTGTGTCTGTCCACCGTCAAGGATCTATTAGCTTACTGCAAGCATACCATCAAATATGATACAGCGAGTGTTTGTATTTCTTATTGCTTGGTTGAGCACATGATGTTAAGAATAACATGACGAAAAAAAACTACATAATAAGATGTGAAAGTGTATCAGGTTTAGTTATGGTCATATTTCATGTGCTGTAACACTAATTCAGATTTAGACCCTGTGATATTAAGAGCTCACCTGTATTAAGAACTTACCTGTACTAGAAGTGATGCTGAGCTCTGTGTCACTTTCTTCTGCTCTGTCTGATGCTCTTTTTTTGCAGGTCTATTATATACCCGCTCACTGTCATTGTCAACTTAATGAGGACACGGTTTGGTGGGGTGTGGGGGGGCGGGTGTAGCTTATAACTCGACATCTGATTTCTAAGAAATTAAAACTGAAAGCATGTTTGAGGTAAACGATTAACATATCATATCTGCTTATATGGTTTGTTTGTTAAATGTAATCAGAACAGACTTTACTCCGACGTGCAACTTCAGTAGTTATTTTGAACAATGCTTTGAGGTTTTCTATAAAAATTCTTATCTTTATGATCACTCTTTTACTCTTTAGAAATGTGTTTACTCTTTACAGTCCAGGGACTGTTGCCCCTGTCCCAACCTATGTCCCAGGGACATAGCCCAGAATGCTTTGAGGCTGGGATCCATATCTTCCAAAAGGTTCAACCTCTGATCAGATCACAGAACGTAAGCTAAGGAGGTCTGGAATTTGTATTTGGCAAATGCAAGATGACCCTTTGCGATCTTTTTGAGTATGGGTTTGTCTTTTACAGCTCTACCAGGGATACCATTTTTTGTTTTGTTTTTCTTATTGTGTAATCGTGTACATTGACCTTAACTGATGCAAGTGACGCCTGCAATCTTTAGACATTTGTCTGGGTTGGTAGGCTGGCCACTGCACTCACCGTTCCAGATTTTCTTCATTTGTGGATAACAACCCTCACTGAGGTCCACTGGCATTCCAGAGCCTTAGCAGTTGCTTTGTAACCCCTTACAGGCTGTTAGAATATAACTTTATTTTGCATCTGTATTTTATCTTTAGAACATGGTGTCTTGTGCTGTGTTTTAAGACCTTCTAGCTGCTTCAGATTGCCAGACAGTTTTTAATGTAAGCAGTTTTTTAATTCAGCAGTAATAATGGCTGGATGTGATGGTGACACTGCAGCACTGTTGGGTTGACTTAAAGTGGAAATTAAAGCTCTGTAAAATTTGAACACTCCTGGTCAAGTTTATTAAACATATCCTGCTCTGACATTTTAATGCACATAAATGTAATTACTGTAATTAGTTGAAATTAAGCTTATAGAACATTTTATATTAGATTTTTTCTAATATGTAAAAAGAGCAGTGTTTTAGTTGATACAGTCTTATCTGTTAACTAGAGTTATCTATGCTGCATACCGCCACTTTTCCATCTCAGTATTAGGGACAGGCTGGGCTAGCTGGTTAGCATGCTAACTTAAGTATGATGCACAGACATCATGTACATGCCATTAAAAGAAACCGTAGCTCATGGCTAGTGCCGAGCTAACTCCAGCACTTTCTATTCACTATGCCTGTGATACTGGCCCATATACGGTATATGTCCCATACTGGGATGACCATAACTTTATAAAGAAATGAATTTTATTACTTTAAATTCAACAAAAACCTCAATTGTCCATTGAATATATATATATATATATATATTAGACCGCTCCTCAACTAAACTCGCTGTACTACTGCCTCAACAACTAAAGTTTTAAAATCTCCCTCCTTACTTCTTTTGGGGTAGAGCTGGTTGGGTGGGATGGGTAACACCATGACAATTTGTTATATACTTTTTATTATATATATATGTGTGTATGTGTGTGTGTGTGTGTGTGTGTGCTATTTGAACTCTATTCTATTTACATAAGACCCAATAAAAGCATACTGATAATGATCACTGAAAGTGAAAGTGCACTTTGACCACTCTATATAAATTTATGACTTTGCTCTTTGCACAATATTGGACATGTAATTTCACGCTTTATTCTTTGGCTACCAGATATATATGTATGACAGGGCATTAAAGACATTTTTGAAATATGACTCCATGCTTGCTTTGACCCAATGGCAACATATACAAAGAAAATAAATTGGGCCAAGTACAGAGCCTTGTAGTACACCACAGATCAGCTGCATTTTGTATTTAACTGATGTCTAAAATTAGCATTCAGTTTACTATGAATATATCTAAACATGCACTTATGAGCACTTAATGCACCGGACTTAATCTTGGGGTTGTTACTAAGCTTGAGAGAAAAGACAAACTGAAAGTTCAGGAATGAATAAATCCCACCAGAATGTTCTTACTGAAGCATGTCGTGTTATATTGTTATTTTGTCGATAATTTCATCACAGTGAAATGTGATGAAATGTGTTTACAAAAGTATTTCTACTACATGATCTGTGTGATATCAAACATTGGCCAGCTGTCCATCATCTTGGCATTATCGATTTATAGTTTATATTAGTTGTAGCCCATCAGGTAATTAAAATGAATCAAACGGGCACGCTTGTCCCACTGTGGGATTAATAAAGGATTATCTTATCTTATCTCTTAACACTTACCACTGTGGTGTGCAGAAAAGCGTTGGTCATGGATATAAAGGAACCAATAGAAAATTCACACCAGGAGGTGAGGAAGACAAACAGCAGTCCACAGCTTGTTACTAGAAAAACTGACCCAACACCAAACTGCTGTGCCAAAATTTGAAAAGCCCTGAATAACATCACACCCTGTTCCAATATTTGAATGTGCATTGGACAATAACAACAGCGTACAAGAAAACTTACAAGAAATGAGTAGATCTGGAAAATCTAAGCTGATGACCGAGTCCAAGAAAAGGACTGCATTGGGACTGGAGAGGGAAAGTTGGTCCATTGTGGTGACTTTCTGAAAATTACAAACCAGGCACCTGGGACTCTGTAATACCCAGGAAAGATGAGAGGCCATGAGATGGTAGGTCACGTGTACTTATTTCCAATATAGTATTCTAGCCAGAAATGTTAATTTGGCCCTTAACCCTACTTTAGAGAGACTGTCAAATAAGCCAGCACCCCTTTCTTACCAGCCAGAATAATCATTGGATATCGAACACATAGAATTTGTGGAACCTTGGAGATTAATGTTCCCAACCCAACAAAATATTCTTAGTGATTTCTAATTAACTTTATGTTTTATAATGCTTTAATAATTTAAAAAAATAGGCAACAAAAAGCTAGATGTTTTGATCATCAGTATTCAGTCAGGCCCTCAATAGACTTATATAACAGAAGGTTATCTGTTTCACAAGACATCTGAACATGGCATAGGTTTTATGAGCATGGTGAGGGAGGGCGAGGTTCAAGTGTTCCAATGTAAGTAGACAGCTGCATGAACACTAGTCACAAAAACACATACAGATTCAGGACAAATTTGAATAGATCCACAAGAAATACATTTTTAAAAAAGAATTATATAAAGTTGCACTGCTCACACTGGAGATAAAGAAGTTTTACTGGATGACAAATATTCCTTCCATCACTTTAAGGCACTGGGGAACATTATAAAACTTTTGTAGGTCAAATATCACTACTCTTATTTCAGTGACATATTTAGGCCAAAAAAGGTTGTTAATTTTCAATATCCAAAGACTTTTAAACATTATTTCTTTTTCCAGTTGTATTTCTGATTACCCAGACATTATCTCACAGGGTTATCTCTTCTCCACCCTGTCAAAGTCTGGATTCATCACCACTAAAGCTTACTAAATCTCATACTAAAGCTTGTGGGTGGGCAAAAACAACTCATACTAGGTCAAGTTATGTTTGATTAGACTTTGCCCCCTTTCATACTTCATATTCCTATCGGCCATAGAACCACTAAGAATGTCCCTGTGAGCAGATAAATCATACAACCTTTCAGTTATTTCATCAACATTATTATCAGATTATGAAACAAATATACCCGGGTAAATCCATGGATGAATCAGGATTTACAGAAGTTTAAGAGAAACTGAGCACCTACAGAGGAAAACTAAACTCTGTAGATTCTCAAAGAGCAGATCTTCACCTACAGTAATGCTATGAAAATATCCAGTCATAGGCCTTTAGTGTAATCAACAACAGACCCACAGTTCTTCACCATAGACCGACTAATTACTCCTAATGTTTTTGCAGGCGTGTCTTATGAGGACGTGTCATCCAAAACCTGAATAAAGTTTGCAATTCATTTATGAAATAAAATATTACTAGGACAGAGCATGACCATAATGTTAAAGCACCCACATCAGTAAATCTCTTTCTGTTATCCGGAGCTAACAACTGTTATAAACAACAAACAAAGTTCATTACCATGGGATCTTGACCCAGATGGTAAAACATTGGATCACTATAATATAATCTTTATATAATAAAGATCAATATAATAAAGTAATCAATCAATCACATGAAATATTTCTCTTTGACTTAAATTTGAATTAATTATTTATATTGACTTCTTTGGATGTGAGGGTTGCACTTTAAAAAAAAATGTAATTGGAAGTGTAAATAAACAGAAATGTTCTGGAGGCAGGGGAGCCAGAAAGTTTATGTATAAAACCGGAAAAGTACTGTTTTATTAAAAACATAGATCAACCGTATGAACACAGTAAATATATTCACCATAAAGATACAATGTGAAAGCACAGCTCATCTTTCCTATTGACTCACAGCATCATCTATATACATATTGTTTTATTTATCCTCTTCAAGTTGTCTTCCCCTCTGACCTGCCTTCCACTGTGTGTTTCTAGGTGAGTAGCTGAGCTGTGTTGCTGTTGGCTGCAATTATAAGTATTCAGCCTTTGTCCTACAGAACTGCGTCAAATTGTACTGTGGTAGATTTCTACAATCCAACAACTCCCAAAGATCACTTTAGAGAGCAGGTGGATTTCTACAATCCAACAACTCCCAAAGATCACTTTAGAGAGCAGGTGGATTTCTACAACCAACAACTCACAAAGATCACTTTAGAGAGCAGCTGGATTTCTACAACCAACAACTCACAAAGATCTCTTTAGAGAGCAGGTGGATTTCTACAATCCAACAACTCCCAAAGATCACTTTAGAGAGCAGGTGGATTTCTACAATCCAACAACTCCCAAAGATCACTTTAGAGAGCAGGTGGATTTCTACAATCCAACAACTCCCAAAGATCGCTTTAGAGAGCAGGTGGATTTCTACAATCCAACAACTCCCAAAGATCACTTTAGAGAGCAGGTGGATTTCTACAACCAACAACTCCCAAAGAACACTTTAGAGAGCAGGTGGATCTCTACAACCCAACAACTCCCAAAGATCACTTTAGAGAGCAGGTGGATTTCTACAATGCAACAACTCCCAAAGATCACTTTAGAGAGCAGGTGGATTTCTACAATGCAACAACTCCCAAAGATCACTTTAGAAAGCAGGTGGATCTCTATAATCCAACAACTCCCAAAGATTATTCTACTGAGGTGCCCTTATAGCAATGTGGCTCAGCCTTAAAGATACACACAGTGGAAGGCAGGTCAAAGGGGAAGACAACTTGAGGAGGGTAAATAAAACAAAATGCAAAATGATGATCCCAGGAGCCAATAGGAAAGATGAGCTGTACCTTCACATTGTATCATTATGGTAAAGATAATCACTGTGTTTCTATGGTTTATCAATGTTTTGAAAAAAACAGTAAACTAGGTAAAGTAAGTCATTTGAATCAAATGGATTATATATATTGAGTAAGAGACAAATATTTTGTGTAATTGATTATTTAGTTTTATTACTTTGATCCAATGTTTTAGTGTCTCACTGTGTGCTGGATATTTCTCATTGGATGTCACAGAATCTTCTATATATGATTCTCTGTACCAAAAGTCAGAGACAGACTGACTGCTTTTTGAAAGACTCGGTTCTTTAGCTTCAAATATTAAACCTAAAATAAAATACCTGGGTGTGATCTTGCATCCAGCACGATAGCGCAGTCACTGAAGTAGCTGTGCATCATAACTCCTATCGTAGTCTGTTTTATCAGCTCCACAACCACTCCTAAAGTTCCCTTTAATGAGGGTAATTTGTACTTACAGCCAACAGCAATGTGGGTCAGCTGCTAACCCTGTTACATAAGGAAGATACACACAGTGGAAGGTCAGAGGCGAAGACAACTCAGAAAGAGTGAATAGAACAATATGCAAAAAAAAAAAAACAATGGGAACAATAAGATCAGATCGGATAAGATAGCCTTTTATTATCCCACATGGGGAAATTTGCATCGATACAGCAGAAGAATAGCAGCAGAAGACATACAGAACAAGAGGGAGACAAAAGTACAAGTTATAAAATAAGAAATCACAGAACAAAAACACAATCTCTATTGTTAGGTAAAAATACAATAAGAAACCATACAAATCTACTCGTGATTGTTATTACATAATAATGGATAATATATCTGCTGTATAGATCTCAAAATCACCCACAATAATCCACACATTTCTGAACACATATTTTGACCATATGTACTTGCTAAGCATTCTAAACATATTTGTTTTTTCTGTATTGAACAAAACTTACATGTACAGAAACTTCAATAAAACAGTTGATGACTAACAACTGATGTCTGATAACTGATGGCCGATATCTGATTGTCACATAGTATCCCCTCCTGGGTCGGCGGCAT
Organism: Prochilodus magdalenae; assembly: GCA_024036415.1. NCBI lineage: Eukaryota > Metazoa > Chordata > Actinopteri > Characiformes > Prochilodontidae > Prochilodus > Prochilodus magdalenae. The sequence goes on from JAMWET010004991.1 coordinate 9,461, forward strand.
ACTGTACACGCTACTGACACGTCTTTATTTTATCTATATCTTAAATCTTAATATCCGAAATGTATCAAAGTATCTAAAAGTGCATTTGGAACTTACCCACCCACTCAGTCCCCCACTCAGTCACCCACTCAACCCTACTGGGTCTCAGGGGGCAGGAAACTACCAAAAGCAAATTTTAGTCAAATATTCAGAGATGGCTTGAGCAGGTTTGGCAAAATTTCCCCCCAGTCCCTTTACCTCCACTGCCACCCTGCCCTTGTCCTCTGCTCTCTCTATGGATTCTTCCGCACTACTTTCTGACGCCTCTGCTGTTTCTGCCATGCCTGCCTTTAGCCTCTCCATCGCTCCACCTGTCCAAGCCTTGGTAGGCTTTTCGTTCATCCTGCTGCAGCCACTGTCTCTTCTCACGTGAGGTCTGAATTCCTTTCAGGGTAAGAATATAAATTTGGCCCTCTGTTGACCATCAGGTGGTGGATTGGGAAGATATTTAATTTTTTAGCACACCTGATTGTAGGCTTTCATAGGTTTTTTGCCCCGCTGGAATCAGAATCAGAAACCAAAACACAGGCCAGAGTGTAAAACCAAACAAAGCTAACAATAAGGCAACCAAGATCAATGGAAATCCAATGTACAAAATCAGAAAACTAACCAGACAGTTTGTAAGTCATGGAATTACAAACAGGTGAGTGCCTTCAGAAACCGAGAAAACTGTTCAGGATTGGTGCTATTTAGGCATGTATTGATGACGTCATGCGGTGGTGGATTGTGGGGATTGTAGTCTGGAGTGTCAGGGGGCAGGAACCTTAGGTTATCAGGTTATCATTTTCGAACGGATCAGGCCTGAACTTAACATTCTTAACCAAAATGTTGTAAATCATTCTTTTCACCGCCTCTCGCCATCCGCGGTGACACCCGCTCTCTTTACCTGACGGGCCTAGGCTACTCACCGCTCTGTCTGACTGCAGCACACGCATTTTCAAACGTACACATATACAGAAATATCTGGACCACGGCCAATCAGCCCCGCCCTTTACTATGCTTTGATTGGTTTAGACCACAAAATGGGCCTTCAGAGTCACGAAGACTTTTTATTTTTTGCCCCATCGAACTGCTGGTCGCACTGGTGCGACCTCAGATTTTTTTTAGTCGCACCATTGAGAAATTAGGTCGCATGTGCAACCAAATTGGTCGCACTCTAGAGCCCTGCTCTTTGTATGGTAAATTATATCTATATGAAATCTGCCAACAAAAATTTTGAACTAGCCTGACTATGCTAATATCCCACAATCATAGCATGCTTCTTTAACTTACATATTTATCCTAAATAAATGAAAATTTATTACTGAAACCATGTAAATAACTTATTGAATATGTATTTTCTATGTAAAACTCTGTGTATGGCTAGTACCTCCAACATAGACTTCGCAATGCTACGGTGCTTGCCATAACTCTAGAGCCACTTTCTGGGTTGTACTGTAATGTAGTTTGGTAAATGTCTTAGAGAACTAATAAACCGGGTGTTCAGTGCCACTCTGGCCATGTGCTAAACTCAGAACCGATGATCTATGAACTTTAGGGACAGCAATTGGGTAAGCTGTGTTTCATTCTAAATCAGAATCATTTTGGGGCCGCCCACTTTCCCATTAGCATTCCCTCATCCAAATAACAGATCTACTAGGAATTTCACTCGCCCCAAGAAAACAGTCAGACCTTTACAAAAACTTTACATTGGACCTCAAGCAGTGTGCATTCTGTGCCTCTCCTCTCTTCCTTCAGATTCTGGGACCTTGATTTCCAAAGGAAATCAGTCTTTAGCCCAGGTGAGATGCTTCTGATGCTGTCTCTTGTTCAAGAGTGGCTTGACACAAGGAATGCAACAGCTGAAACATATGTCCTGCATACATCTGTGCGTGGTGGTTTTTCAAGCACTGACTCCAGCTGCAGTCCACTCTTTGTGAATCTCCCCCACATTTTTGAATGGGTTTGGTTCCACACTCCTGTCCAGGGTGCGGTTATCCCTACTGCTTGTACACTTTATTCTGCCACATCTTTTCCTTCCCTTCACCTCTCTATTAATGTGCCTGGACACAGAGCTCTGTGAACAGCCAGCCTCTTTAGCACTAACCTTTTGTGTCTTGCCCTCCTTGTGCAAGGTGGTTGGGACAGCGTGTGACATGCTAATGAAATAAGTGAATTCTGCTTTATCTGTATTACAGTAAAATTAATATTTGAGTACCACACCACAATATCAGATGCATTACTGTATAAACTGTACACAGACTTGATCACTAGATTAAAGACTTTATTATGAAACGGTGGATCTGAAAACAGAATAATAATAAAGTGATAATACACAAACAAGGTAATACAGTAGTTACTTGGTAATTCATTAACAAATGTTAAGTAAACATGTGATAATCTTTAAGATCACCAACAGCATCCATTTAGCTGGATGTACCTAAGCCTTTGACTGGTAGTGTAAATATTCAGATTCTGATATCATCTATATAACTTATATATGGTTTCCTTATCTAGACCTCCTGAGGCCATTTAATAAATAAAACAATTTATCATGTTACATTATATGAGTATTGACATTTAGCTTTAAGCATTGCTTTATGAACATGTTATTAAAAATATTATGTTTGTGTTATCAAGTCCTATGTGGAAAGCCTTGAAGTGTCTACCCTGGTGACCAGACCTACAGGGGTTGGACAATGAAACTGAAACACCTGGTTTTAGACCACAATCATTTATTAGTATGGTGTAGGGCATCACAAAGACTTGCTGTCTTGGTCACAGATGCGCCAGCAAGACGTGCACCAACCATTTGTCCTCTTTTGAACTCTGGTATGTCACCCATAATGCTGTGTGCATTGCAGTATTTTGAGCAGAACTGTGCTCTTACCTGCTAACTGAACCTTCACACTCTGCTCTTACTGGTGCAATGTGCAATTAATGAAGATTGGCCACCAGGCTGGTCCAATTTAGCCATGAGACCTCCCACACTAAAATGACAGGTGTTTCAGTTTCATTGTCCAACCCCTGTACATCATTCAAACATGTTTTTTCATGTCAATGATTTACAGATTAAATTACATAATGAATGCTTAGTACATATTACCTCCTTAATAAGATTGTTTTCAAGGCAGCACAATAAAACCAGTCAGCACAACCATTCAACCATGTGTGCAGAATTTTTAATAATAATAGTAGTTTATTCATATACAATATTTGGTTTTAATTTTATGCTGCAAATATTTGGAACTATAGGATGTTGCAAAACCAAGCACCTATAAAAGTATTTAACTTAACGTAATCTTTGTGTTTGTAAATTTCACTGAACGTCATGTGGCACAACTGACAACAAAGGACGTTTATTGTAATATGTTTTTTAAATTTTGGGCATAATATTGCATCATAAATCTACGCCCCATTGATCTCTATAAAAGAATATTTGCGATACATCACGCGATACAAACAAAACTTGTGGTGTGACTGAGAGTCACTGTAGACATGCAGCAGACATGCATTAGTCTGTTTGTTTAAGCGATTCCTATAACTCATGATCAGTTTGTGACCACAGAACTCCTACAGAACAAAGACTACAGGGTACAGATGCCATTAGTATACATCATAGACACGCACACACACAAACAAAAACACTTTAGACATACATGTAATAATGAGATCATGCTGTTATACGGTGGTTCCTGATTCATGCTGATCTTCACATACGGTTTAATGAAAGAAGAATCATTCTACTGGTTTCTGCTTGAGTGAAAAGTTTTTCACATAGTCATTAGCCGAATGCACAGCCTGCGTCAAGCCCTCCAGCATCAGACAGTTCAGACTCTCATTAATCTTGGTCTCTTCGTGATAGTTCTTTACAGGGAAGATGCAGTTCATAGGAACGCCCAGCCTGTTACTGCACTCTTGCATCTGGAAACCCACACACAGTGGCGTTACTGGTTTTAGCTGCAGGGTTCTGTGGAAGTTCATGTTTCTGTTGTTATGTAATAAAAGCAGAGTCCAGTAAAGCAGCTCACCTTCTCCCTGATCTTCTTACTTTGGTAGATCTTGGTCACATCCTTCTGTGTCATCTTACATGCCTGGTCCACTCTCGTCATGAAAACCAGCTGAGGGATTCCTGCAGCGCAGACAGCAGAGATACATGGAGACTGAACAGACTGTGTGGGCATGGACACCCCTTCAGTAGTAGAGCTAACATGGATGTTCCACTGGCCCCACTGTGGGTAGTGTGGATAAACCCAGTACTGGCCCTGCATAGGCTGTCCTGCATCTGACATTCACTACCACTCCAAAGTGTGGCCCCCTGGAATGTAGTTTTTTGAAAAACTACACTTAGCACTGCCTGCACAGGGCCAATACTGAGGGGCCAACCACTGACCAGTGACTGAAAACTCTCATGGGCCCTATGCCAGTAAGCTTTTGTAGGATACTACCTGAAGCCCCAGGTGTGCCCTGGTGGGGGCAGTGAAGGCTTGCTCAGTATGACTATGTAGCCTGAAGTGCTATCTATTTAGCTGAAGTGTGGTCTGGGTTATCATGGCGTTACTATAGTAACATGATCCCAGCTTCATAACCCTGATATGAACATGTCATAGAAGAGGTCATATGGTGTTATGAGTGGTCTTGACACATCTTGTTCAGTAATTTTACAGCTTCGTCTTAACATTACTGGTAACTGTCACATCAGATGTCCAGATGTCTGATGCCATGATTTTATGCCAACATTTTTTGAGTTTGATGCCAATCATTTATTGTTTCAGATTCCACACTTCATCTTCCTTCCCAACAGCATCACGATCCGACTCTTCCTTCTGGGTGTAACTGTGAAAAGTGAACTTACCTAGTTTACTAGCTTCAGCTCTGATGGCCTTCATTTTCTGGATGACTCCATCGTTCATTAAGGTAACTTTGTCTGCCGCAACAACACTGATCAGGCAGTGAATCTGATCGTTCAGGGTGGGGTTACTGATGTAGTCCTTATTATCTTCAGATATTGAGACTTCAGGTCGGAACTAAACACGAGAGAGAATAACAGCAACATAAGTTTAAAAAAAACAACATAATCAAGTTATGTAGTGGTGTAATTGGGACAGACATACTGATGTAGTTGGAAATGATATACTGATGTAGTTAGCATTGACATACTGATGTAGTTAGGACTGACATACTGATGTAGTTGGGATTGACATACTGATGTAGTTAAGACTGACATACTAATGTAGTTAGGACAGACATACTGATGTAGTTAGGACTGACATACTAATGTAGTTAGGACTGACATACTAATGTAGTTAGGACTGATATACTGATGTAGTTAGTACTGACATACTGATGTAGTTAGGACTGACATACTGATGTAGTTAGGACTGACATACTGATGTAGTTAGTACTGACATACTGATGTAGTTAGGACTGACATACTGATGTAGTTAGGACTGACATATTGATGTAGTTAGGGCTGACACACTGATGTAGTTAGAAATGATATACTGATGTAGTTAGGACTGACATGCTGATGCAGTTGGGATTGACATACTAATTTAGTTAGGACTGACATACTTACGTAGTTAGGACTGACATACTTATGTAGTTAGGACTGACATACTGATGTAGTTAGGACTGACATACTTATGTAGTTAGGACTGACATACTAATGTAGTTAGGACTGACATACTTATGTAGTTAGGACTGACATACTAATGTAGTTAGGACTGACATACTGATGTAGTTAGGACTGACATTCTGACGTTGTTAGGACTGACATACTGATGTAGTTAGGACTGACATTTTGACGTAGTTAGGTCTGACATACTGATGTAGTTAGGACTGACAAACTAATGTAGTTAGGACTGACATACTGATGTAGTTAGGACTCACATACTGATGCAGTTAGGACTGGCATAGTGATGTGGTTAAGACTGACATACTGATGTAGTTGGAAATGATATACTGATGTAGTTAGGACAGACATACTGATGTAGTTAGGACTGGCATAGTGATGTAGTTAGGACTGACATACTGATGTAGTTAGGACTGATATACTGATGTAGTTAGGACTGACATACTTATGTAGTTGGGACTGACATACTGATGTAGTTAGGACTGACATACTGATGTAGTTAGGACTAACATACTAATATAGTTAGGACTGACATACTGATGTAGTTAGGACTGACATTCTGACATTGTTAGGACTGACACACTGATGTAGTTAGGACTGACATACTGATGTAGTTAGGACTGACATTCTGACGTGGTTAGGACTGACATACTGATGTAGTTAGGACTGACACTCTGATGTAGTTAGGACTGACAAACTAATGTAGTTAGGACTGACATACTGATGTAGTTGGAAATGATATACTGATGTAGTTAGCACTGACATACTGATGTAGTTAGGACTGACATACTGATGTAGTTGGGATTGACATACTGATGTAGTTAGAACTGACAAACTGATGTAGTTAGGACATACTGATGTAGTTGGAATTGACATACTTATGTGGTTAGGACTGACATACTAATGTAGTTAGGACTGACATACTGATGTAGTTAAGACTGACATACTGATGGAGTTAGGACTGACATACTAATGTAGTTAGGACTGACATACTGATGTAGTTAGGACAGGCATACTGATGTAGTTAGGTCTGACATACTGATGTAGTTAGGACTGACAAACTAATGTAGTTAGGACTGACATACTGATGTAGTTGGAAATGATATACTGATGTAGTTAGCATTGACATACTGATGTAGTTAGGACTGACATACTGATGTAGTTGGGATTGACATACTGATGTAGTTAGAACTGACAAACTGATGTAGTTAGGACATACTGATGTAGTTGGGACTGACATACTGATGTAGTTGGGACTGACATACTAATGTAGTTAGAACTGACAAACTGATGTAGTTAGGACATACTGATGTAGTTGGGACAGGCATACTGATGTAGTTGGGACATACTGATGTAGTTGGAATTGACATACTTATGTAGTTAGGACTGACATACTGATGTAGTTAGGACTGACATACTGATGTAATTAAGACTGATATACTGATGTAGTTGGGACAGACATACTGATGTAGTTGGAAATGATATACTGATGTAGTTAGCATTGACATACTGATGTAGTTAGGACTGACATACTGATGTAGTTGGGATTGACAAACTGATGTAGTTGGGATTGGCAAACTGATGTAGTTAGAACTGACAAACTGATGTAGTTAGAACTGACAAACTGATGTAGTTAGGACATACTGATGTAGTTGGGACAGGCATACTGATGTAGTTGGGACATACTGATGTAGTTGGAATTGACATACTTATGTAGTTAGGACTGACATACTAATGTAGTTAGGACTGACATACTGATGTAATTAAGACTGATATACTGATGTAGTTGGGACAGACATACTGATGTAGTTGGAAATGATATACTGATGTAGTTAGCATTGACATACTGATGTAGTTAGGACTGACATACTGATGTATTTGGGATTGACAAACTGATGTAGTTGGGATTGACAAACTGATGTAGTTAGAACTGACAAACCGATGTAGTTAGGACATACTGATGTAGTTAGAATTGACAAACTGATGTAGTTAGGACTGACATACTGATGTAGTTAGGACTGACATACTGATGTAGTTGGGATAGACATACTTATATAGTTAGGACTGACATACTGATGTAGATGGGAATGATATACTGATGTAGTTAGCACTCACATACTGATGTAGTTAGATCTGACATACTGATGTTGTTGGGATTGACATACTGGTGTAGTTTGGACAGACATAATGATGTAGTTGGTAATGATATACTGATATAGTTAGCACTGACATACTGATGTAGTTTGGGATTGACATACTAATGTAGTTAGGACAGACATACTGATGTAGTAGTTGGTACATAGGTAGTTACTGACATATGTAGTTACACTGACATGATGTAGTTGGGTAGTATAGTTGGGACTGACATATGCTAGATGAATGATATACTGATTAGTTAGCACTCACCAGCACTGACATACTGACCATCCTTGTAGTGGAGCAGACATAATGGAGTTGACATACTAATGTAGCCCTGTTAGGACTGACATACTGATGTAGTTAGGACTAATGTAGTTAGGACATACATGATGTAGTTAGGACAGACATACTGATGTAGTTAGGACTGACATACTGATGTAGTTTAGGATGGATGTAAGATACTGAGATTTAAAAAGGGGACCATACTGATGTAGTTAGAACTGCACAAACTGATGTAGTTTAGGTACTGATGTAGTTAGAACTGACAAACTGATGTTAGCTTAGGACATACTGATGTAGTTAGGAACTGGACATATTGACGTAGTTTGACAGATAGACATACTTATACAGTGAGGAAAATAAGTGTATTTTGCAAAACACTGCGATTTGTGCAAGTTCTCCCACTTAGAAATCATAGAGGGGTCTGAAATTTTCATCTTTGGTGCATGTCCACTGTGAGAGACATAACCTAAAAAAAAACTGGAAATCACGATGTATGATTTTGTAATAGTTTATTTGTGTAAAATTTGAAAATTTCAGACCCCTTCATGATTTCTCGAAGTCGGAGAAAAAACTTTTTTTGCCCAGAGGGGAAAAGCTCCGTCGCAGGGTGTTCAAATACTTATTTTCCTCACTGTAGTTAGGACTGAAATACTGATGTAGTTAAGACTGACATACTGATGTAGTTAGGACTGAAATACTGATGTAGTTAAGACTGACATACTGATGTAGTTAGGACTGACAAACTAATGTAGTTAGGACTGACATACTGATGTAGTTAGGACTGACATACTGATGTAGTTAGGACTGACATAATGATGTAGTAGGATGACAAAATGATGTAGTTGAAGACTGCATATACTGATGATGTGGTTAGGAATGACATACTGATGTCATTAGGACTGACATACTGATGTAGTTGGGATTGACATACTGATGTAGTTAAGACTGACATACTGATGTAGTTAAGACTGACATACTGATGTAGTTGGGATTGACATACTTATATAGTTAGGACTGACATACTGATGTAGTTAGGACTGACATATTGATGTAGTTAGGACTCACATACTGATGCAGTTAGGACTGGCATAGTGATGTCGTTAAGACTGACATACTGATGTAATTGGGACAGACATACTGATGTAGTTAGAACTGACAAACTGATGTAGTTAGGACATACTGATGTAGTTGGGATTGACATACTTATGTAGTTAGGACTGACATACTAATGTAGTTAGGACTGACATACTGATGTAGTTGGGACTGACATACTGATGTAGTTAGGACTGACATACTGATGTAGTTAGGATTGACATACTGATGTAGTTAGAACTGACAAACTGATGTAGTTAGAACTGACAAACTGATGTAGTTAGGACATACTGATGTAGTTGGGACTGACATACTGATGTAGTTGGGATTGACATACTAATGTAGTTAGGACAGACATACTGATGTAGTTAGGAATTACATACTGATGTAGTTAGGACAGACATACTGATGTAGTTGGGATTGACATACTAATGTAGTTAGGACTGATATACTGATGTAGTTAGGACTGACATACTAATGTAGTTAGTACTGACATACTGAAGTAATTAGGACTGACATACTAAGATTGATATACTGATGTAGTTAGGAATGACATACTGATGTAGTTAGGACTGAGATACTGATGTAGTTGGGATTGACATACTGATGTAGTTAGAACTGACAAACTGATGTAGTTAGGACATACTGATGTAGTTAGAACTGACAAACTGATGTAGTTAGGACATACTGATGTAGTTAGGACTGACATATTGACGTAGTTGAGATAGACATACTTATACAGTGAGGAAAATAAGTATTTGAAAAACCCTGCGACTTTGCAAGTTCTCCCACTTAGAAATCATAGAGGGGTCTGAAATTTTCATCTTTGGTGCATGTCCACTGTGAGAGACATAACCTAAAAAAAAACTGGAAATCACGATGTATGATTTTGTAATAGTTTATTTGTGTAAAATTTGAAAATTTCAGACCCCTTCATGATTTCTCGAAGTCGGAGAACTTGCAGAGTCGCAGGGTGTTCAAATACTTATTTTCCTCACTGTAGTTAGGACTGAAATACTGATGTAGTTAAGACTGACATACTGATGTAGTTAGGACTGAAATACTGATGTAGTTAAGACTGACATACTGATGTAGTTAGGACTGAAATACTGATGTAGTTAAGACTGACATACTGATGTAGTTAGGACTGAAATACTGATGTAGTTAAGACTGACATACTGATGTAGTTAGGACTGACAAACTAATGTAGTTAGGACTGACATACTGATGTAGTTAAGACTGACATACTGATGTAGTTAGGACTGACAAACTGATGTAGTTAAGACTGGCATACTGATGTGGTTAGGAATGACATACTGATGTCATTAGGACTGACATACTGATGTAGTTGGGATTGACATACTGATGTAGTTAAGACTGACATACTGATGTAGTTAAGACTGACATACTGATGTAGTTGGGATTGACATACTTATATAGTTAGGACTGACATACTGATGTAGTTAGGACTGACATATTGATGTAGTTAGGACTCACATACTGATGCAGTTAGGACTGGCATAGTGATGTCGTTAAGACTGACATACTGATGTAATTGGGACAGACATACTGATGTAGTTAGAACTGACAAACTGATGTAGTTAGGACATACTGATGTAGTTGGGATTGACATACTTATGTAGTTAGGACTGACATACTAATGTAGTTAGGACTGACATACTGATGTAGTTGGGATAGACATACTTATATAGTTAGGACTGACATACTGATGTAGATGGGAATGATATACTGATGTAGTTAGCACTCACATACTGATGTAGTTAGATCTGACATACTGATGTTGTTGGGATTGACATACTGGTGTAGTTTGGACAGACATAATGATGTAGTTGGTAATGATATACTGATATAGTTAGCACTGACATACTGATGTAGTTTGGGATTGACATACTAATGTAGTTAGGACAGACATACTGATGTAGTTAGGAATTACATACTAATGTAGTTAGGACTGACATACTGATGTAGTTAGGACTGACATACTGATGTAGTTGGGATAGACATACTTATATAGTTAGGACTGACATACTGATGTAGATGGGAATGATATACTGATGTAGTTAGCACTCACATACTGATGTAGTTAGATCTGACATACTGATGTTGTTGGGATGTGACATACTGGTGTAGTTTTGAAAGGACTAAAATGATGTAGTTTGGTAATGATATAACTGATATAGTTAGGCACTGACATATGATGATGTAGTTTGGGATTGGACATACTAATGTAGTTAGGAGCAGACAGGACATACTGATGTAGTTAGGAAATTACCATACTACGTGTAGTTTAGGACTGACATACTGATGTGAGTTAACGACTGACATACTGATGTAGTTGGGATAGACATACTTATATAGTTAGGACTGACATACTGATGTAGATGGGAATGATATACTGATGTAGTTAGCACTCACATACTGATGTAGTTAGATCTGACATACTGGTGTAGTTTGGACAGACATAATGATGTAGTTGGTAATGATATACTGATATAGTTAGCACTGACATACTGATGTAGTTAGGGCTGACATACTGATGTAGTTGGGATTGACATACTAATGTAGTTAGGACAGACATACTGATGTAGTTAGGAATTACATACTAATGTAGTTAGGACTGATATACTGATGTAGTTAGGAATGACATACAGTACTAACGTAGTTAGTACTGACATACTGAAGTAATTAGGACTGACTAAGATTGATATACTGATGTAGTTAGGAATGACATACTGATGTAGTTAGGACTGAGATACTGATGTAGTAGGGATTGACATACTGATGTAGTTAGAACTGACAAACTGATGTAGTTAGGACATACTGATGTAGTTAGAACTGACCCAAACTGATGTAGTTAGGACATACTGATGTAGTTTAGGTGACTGACCATATTGAACTTAGTTTGAGATAGACATATGACTTATGATCAGTGAGGAAAATAAGTATTGAAAAAACCCTGCGACTTTTGCAAGTTCTCCCACTTAGAAATCAATAGAGCGGGGTCCTGAAATTTTCTCTTTGGTGCATTGTCCACTGTGAGAGTGACATAACCTAAAAAAAAACTGGAAATCACGATGTATTATTTTGTAATAGTTTATTTGTGTAAAATTTGAACATTTCAGACCCCTTCATGATTTCTCGAAGTCGGAGAACTTGCAGAGTCGCAGGGTGTTCAAATACTTATTTTCCTCACTGTAGTTAGGACTGAAATACTGATGTAGTTAAGACTGACATACTGATGTAGTTAGGACTGAAATACTGATGTAGTTAAGACTGACATCACTGATGGAGTTATGACTGCAAACGAATGTATTTAGGACTGACATAGATGATTAGTTAAGGACTGACATACTGATGTAGGTTAGGACTGACATACTGATGTTATTAGGGACTGACCTCAACTGATGTAAGTTAAGGACTGGCATACTGATGTGTGTTTTAGGGAATGACATACGGATGTGTCATTAGGACTGACATACTGATGTTAGTTGGGATTGACATACTGATGTATGTTAAGACTGACATAGATGATGTATGTATAAGGACTGACATACTGTTGTAGTTGGGATTGAACCATACTTATATAGTTTAGGACTCGACCATACTGATGTAGTTATGACTGCCATATTGATGTAGGTTAGGACTCACAGACTGATGCAGTTAGGACTGGCATAGTGAATGTCTTTAAGACCTACATACTGAGGTAATTGGACAGACATTACTGATGTAGTTCTAAGAACTGACAAACTGATGTATTTTAGGACATACTGATGATATTATATGATTGACATAACGTTATGTGTAGGTTTAGGACCTGACATACTAATGTAGTATAGGACATACTGATGTAGTTGGTACTGGACATACTGATTAGTTAGAGACTGACAATACTCGATGTTAGTTAGGGATTGACATATGTGTAGTTTAGTTAGAAACTGACAAACCTGATTGTAGTTAGAACTGACAAACTGATATGTAGTTTAGGACATACTGATGTAGTGTGGACCTGACATACTGATGTAGTTTGGGATTGACATACTAATGTAGTTAGGACAGACATACTGATGTAGTTAGGAATTACATACTAATGTAGTTAGGACTGACATAACTGATGTAGTTTTAGGAATCTACATACTGATTTAGTTATGACGTGACATACTGATGTAGGTTGGGGATTGACCATACTAATGTAGTTAGGTGCACTGATCATACCTTTGGGGGGGGGGATGTAGTTAGGACTGACTATACAATGTATGTATTATACTGACCATACTGAGAGTAATTAGGACTTACATAACTAAAGATTGATATACTGATGTAGTTAGGAATGACATACTGATGTAGTTAGGACTGAGATACTGATGTAGTTGGGATTGACATACTGATTGTAAGTTAGAACTGATAAAACCTGATGTAATTAGGACATACTGATGTAGTTAGGACCTGACATACTGATGGTAGTTATGACTGACATACTGGATTGTAGCTAGGGACTGACATATTGACGTAGATATGAGATAGAAGATACTTATTACAGTGAGGAAAAATAAGTATTTTGAAAAACACCTGCGAACTTTGCAAGGTTCGCTCCACTTAGGGAATCAATAGAGGGGTCTGAAATTTTCATCTTTGGTGCATGTCCACTGTGAGAGACATAACCTAAAAAAAAACTGGAAATCACGATGTATGATTTTGTAATAGTTTATTTGTGTAAAATTTGAAAATTTCAGACCCCTTCATGATTTCTCGAAGTCGGAGAACTTGCAGAGTCGCAGGGTGTTCAAATACTTATTTTCCTCACTGTAGTTAGGACTGAAATACTGATGTAGTTAAGACTGACATACTGATGTAGTTAGGACTGAAATACTGATGTAGTTAAGACTGACATACTGGATGTAGTTAGGACTGAATACTGATGTTAGTTAAGACTGACATACTGATGTAGTTAGGACCTGAAAATACTTGATGTATGTTAAGACTGGCATTAGTGATGGTAGTTAGGACTGACAAACTGAATGTAGTTAGTACCTGACATACTGATGTAGTTAAGACTGACAATACTGATGTAGTTAGGACTGACAAAACTGCTATGTAGTTAAGGGACTTCGGGCATACTGATGTTGGTTAGGGAATGACATACTGATTATGTCATTAGGACTGGACATACTGCGATGTAGTTGGGAATTGACATAGCTGATGTAGTTTAAGACTGACATACTGATGTAGTTTTAAGACTGACATACTTGCTGTAGTGTTGGGATTGACATACTTATATGTAGTTATGACTGATACAATACTGATGTAGTTAGGACTGACATATTGATGTAGTTAGAACTCACATACTGATGCAGTTAGGACTGGCATAGTGATGTCGTTAAGACTGACATACTGATGTAATTGGGACAGACATACTGATGTAGTTAGAACTGACAAACTGATGTAGTTAGGACATACTGATGTGTTGTGGATTGACATAACTTATGTAGTTAGGACTGGACATACTAATGTAGTTATAGGAACTGACATACTGATGTAGTTGGGACCATGACATACTGATTGTAGTTGAGTGCACTGTACAGTAACATGGGTAATGGAGTTAGGATTTGACATACTGATGTAGTTAGAACTGACAAACTGATGTAGTTAGAACTGACAAACTGATGTAGTTAGGACATACTGATGTAGTTGGGACTGACATACTGATGTAGTTAGGACTGACATACTAATGTAGTTAGGACTGACATACTGATGTAGTTAGGACTGACATACTGATGTAGTTAGGACTGACAAACTAATGTAGTTAGGACTGACATACTGATGTAGTTAGGACTGACATACTGATGTAGTTAGGACTGACATACTGATGTAGTTAAGACTGACATACTGATGTAGTTAAGACTGACATACTGATGTAGTTAGGACTGACATACTGATGTAGTTAGGACTGACATTTTTAATTTTACTTATTTATGTATTTGTGTGTGAGTGTTGTTCTCACTTCATAGTCATACTTGGGTTATATGATACCCTGTTAAAGCCTTTGATGATGATCGATCCTGGGTTGGGCTCCGTGCTAGTTTCCCGCGTCCCTTTAGATAATAACAGAGATGGTTCATCAATTCAGTAGTAGGCAGGGGTCTGCACTATAGTGATGGAAGCCTAGCAGTTCAGACCCAGTCGTTTCAGATGTGGATGAAAAGTGAAGAGGTTTTGGACATCGGTGTGTAAAATCGCTGTCCATCACTGAGTCTGACACACTGTTAGCTCTACAGCACTTCTATCCCAAGGCCTGTTGTTTCCTTTTGCCAGACAGTCACCAAACTGCATGTACACAGTCAGAGCAGATCCCCAAACTCTAATCCACAGACACTGACTCCTGCTGCTCTATGAACCGTTTATTGATCCCTTGTTTCTCCTATAGACTCTTATTCCCTACTACTAACCCTATTATGTCCTTTGCCTAACAGGCACCAAACTGCACTTACTCACTGAAGGCACGTGTCCAAGCTCTAACGCTCTACAGCTAAAAGGACCGGCACTCCCCTATGTGTCATTTATTCATCACTCGTTCCTTCCATACAGTTCTTCCCGACAACCACTCAGTAAACAACCCTCACATCAAAGCAGCAGTCTAGCAACACTATAGCAACCACTTAGGACATCACAGCAACCACTAGTATCATTATGGGCTACCATAATAACCACCTAGCCAAAATCATTGCTGCCCAATCACTGGGTTTTCTTCAGTAAATGTACTATATCTAGTAATGCATATAGTTATTATCTTTTCTTTTAATGTTTTAATACTGTTTTAATTTCTTATATTTAGTTTTAATTATATTTGTATTTTCTCATTTCAAAGCAATTAGAATGAACACAGTGTGTGAAAGGTGTTGTATATCTTGCCTTGTTTATTATCGGGTTCCAGACCCATCACATCATAGAAGGTGAAAGGAGAGGTTTCAACAGGGAACTTCTCAAACTGGAAATAAATATATATGAATGAATGAATAAATTAGAAAAACAAATTCTGTTTGGGCTCAGGAATACTTCCAGAAAGCATTGTCAGTGAACACAATCCACCGTGCCATCCGCCGTTGCCAGCTGAACTTCTACAGTGCAAAAAGGAAGCCATTTCTAAGCAAGCTCCACAAGCTCAGACGTTTGCACTGGGCGGGGGGGGGGGGGGGGGGTGCCAGTGGTTATTTTAAAATGGAGTGCGTGGCTAAAAATGGAAAGACTGTTTTCTTTGGTCCAGATGAGTCACGATTTGAAGTTTCTTTATGGAACACTGGTACGCCATTGTCTTAACTTCCGGACCATATAGAGACAAGGATAACCCAGGTGTTATCAACGCTCCGTTCAGAAGCCTGCATCAACGATGGTATGGGGTTGCATGAGTGCTTGTTGCATGGGCATCTTGCATGTCTGGAAAGGCACCCATTTAATGAACAAGAACTATGTTCAGGTTCTAGAAACAAGCTAATCTTCCCATCTTAGAACTTCCATCATCTTTCAGGGACAAGACCCTGCATTTTTCAACAAGATAATGCCAGGACCACATTCTGCAGCAATTCACAACATCATGGCTACGTAGGAGAAGGGTCCCGGGGTACTGAAATGGCCAGGCCTGCAGGTCCAGATCTGTCACCTATAATGAGACATTTGCGCATCATAAAAAGGAAGGTGTGACAAAGAAGGCCCTAAGACGATTGAACAGTTAGAGGCCCTGTATTAGAACATGAATGGGTAGAGCATTTTCCCTATTTCTAAACTTGAGGAAAAACTGGTCTCCTCTGTCCGCAGACGTCTGTTGAAGTGTTGTAATAATAAGGGGGGATGCCACACAGTGGTAAAAAAATGGCCTTTTTTTGTCCCAACTTTTTGGGGATTTTGTTGAATGCCATGACCACTTTTGAAACAACATTATTTTTCCCTTAAAAATAACTACTTCTCTCAGTTTAAACTTTTGATCTGTGATTTGTGTTCTATTCTGAATAAAATATTAGATGTTGGCACCTCCACATCATTGCATTCAGTTTTTATTCACAATTTGTTTAGTGTCCCAACTTTTTTGGAATCCAGTTTGTATTATCAGTGTTGAAAATAGTAGTAGTACTAGTAGTAGTAGCAGTAGTAGCAGTGTTGGTAGTAGTAGTAGTAGTAATCTTTGTAGTATCAGTGGTGATAGTAGTATTGGTAGTATCAATGGTAGTAGTAGTAGTAGGGATAGTAGTGGTAGTAGAAGTACTAGAGGTAGTAGTAGTAGTACTAGTGGTAGTAGTAGTAGGGGTGGTAGTAGAAGTACTAGATGTAGTAGTAGTAGTGGTAGTAGTGGTGATAGTATGATTAGTAGTAGTAGTAGTGGTGATAGTAGGATTAGTAGTCGTAGTGGTGATAGTATGATTAGTAGTAGTAGTAGTAGTAGTAGGGGTAGGACTAGTAGTAGTATGGTGATAGTAGTAGTATCAGTGGTGATAGTAGTAGCAGAAGTGGTAGTAGTAGTAGTATTATCAGTGTTGATGGTAGTAGTAGTATCAGTTGTGATAGTAGTAGTAGTGGTACTAATAGTAGTGTTATCAGTGTTGAAAATAGTAGTAGCACTAGTAGTAGTAGCAGTAGTATCAGTGTTGGTAGTAGTAGTAGTAGTAGTATTGGTAGTATCAATGGTGGTTGTAGTAGTAGGGGTAGTAGTGGTGACAGTAGGATTAGTAGTAGTTGTAGTGGTAGTAGTGTTAGTGCTAGTAGTAGTAGTAGGCTTATCAGTGGTGGTGGTAGTAGTAGTAGTTGTAGTAAGACAATGCCGCATGTACAGTTAAATTAGGCATGAACTCTGGATAACTAAGCACAAGCATTCTAAAGAGGTCACTTTATTAATTATCATACAGACTTTGAATATTGTTTATTGTTCATTTTGGTTTATATGCAGTAGCAGGCATTCCTCACAAGTGGACTCACCTTTTTTGTAAAACTGTGGCCAGTTAATTCTGAAGCAGCCAGACAGTTGATGAACTGGTGTCCTTCAAAGATACTATTGATGGTGTTGATGATGCTGGACTTCCCTGCTCCAACTGGACCATGCAGGAGGAATCGAAGCTCTGTGGCTTCATCAGTTTTAAAGGTCTGGAGACGTGTGATCGTTGGTTCTGGACTAGAAGGGACAAAGAAAACTAACAGTCTGTATTGGACATGGGGAAAAGTCATGGGTGTTAAGCATTTTGCACAGTAAGTGAGTCCCTAGTTTTGACATCTCTCAACCTACATAGTGAATATGGATATGATTTTCTTTGCCTGTTTGGTGTTATAATATCACTGACTCGCTTAGCCTGCTAGCATTATAGCTTAGAGACACTATACTGCACGCTGGTTTCACAACTCTTTTGGCTTCTGGCTGTTATCAGAGACGCACAACACAGCCAAGATCCAGTCACTTTGATCGTCATCGAGCGTTGCCCTCTGAGAAGTGGAGTTCGGTAGAGCAAGAGGAATGGGAAAAGTGTGACAAAAGTAATATATGTGTGTGTGTGTGTATATATATATATATATATATCTACAGTGGGGTGCGAAAGTTTGGGCAGCCTTCTTAATTTTCCTGATTTACCTTTATAAAGCATTGATTGTTTTGATAAATCATATAGGGGACAAACACAGTGATATTTCAATATGAATTACAGAAAGTGTGCAATAATTGATTAAACAAAAGTAGGCAGGTGCATAAATTTGGGCACTGTTGTCATTTTATTAATTTCAAAACCTTTAGAACTAATTATTGGAACTCAAATTTGGTTTGGTAAGTTCAGTGACCCTTGACCTCCATACACAGGTGACTCCAATTATGAGAAAGGGTATTTAAGGGGGGCAATTGTAAGTTTTTCTCCTATTTGCATCTTCTCTGAAGAGTCGCAGCATGGGAGTCTCAAAACAACTTTCAAATGACCTGAAAACAAAGATTGTTCACCGTCATGGTTTAGGGGAAGGATACAGAAAGGTATCTCAGAGATTTCAGCTTTCAGTCTCCACTGTGAGAAACATTGTGAGAAAATGGAAGACCACAGGCACAGTTCAAGTCAAGGCTCGAAGTGGCAGACCAAGAAAAACCTCGAATAAACAGAAGCGAAGGATGTTGAGAACTGTCAGAGTCAACCCACAGACCAGCACCAAAGACCTACAACATGATCCTGCTGCTGATGGAGTCACTGTGCATCGTTCAACTATTCGGCGCACTTTACACAAGGAGATGCTGTATGGGAGAGTGATGCAGCCCACATCACAAACAGAGCTGCTTGAGGTATGCTAAAGCACATTTGGACAAAACAGCTTCATTTTGGAATAAGGTGCTGTGGACTGATGAAACTAAAATAGAGTTATTTGGGCATAACAAGGGCCGCTATGCATGGAGGAAAAAGAACACAGCACTCCAAGAAAAACACCTGCTACCTACAGTAAAATTTGGTGGTGGTTCCATCATGCTGTGGGGCTGTGTGGCCAGTACAGGGACTGGGAATCTTGTTAAAGTTGAGGGACGCATGGATTCCAATCAATATCAGCTGATTCTGGAGACCAATGTCCAGGAATCAGTGACAAAGCTGAAGCTGCGCCGGGGCTGGATCTTCCAACAAGACAACGACCCTAAACACTGCTCAAAATCTACAAAGGCATTCATGCAGAGGAACAAGTACAACGAATGGCTATCAATGCAACTATCAATGCTTTATAAAGGTAAATCAGGAAAATTAACAAGGCTGCCCAAACTTTCGCACCCCACTGTATATATATATATATATATGTGTATAAATGGTTTTATTAAAAATATCTGATTGCGGTGAGCACTCATGTTGCCTGTGTTGATTATGTTGTTATATAATTGTAATTTTAGTCATGTGATATGATGATTAAGAATGTGAACTTACTTCCATTCCACTGTCCTCCATTCTCTGAGTTCTGCAAGAAGAGCATGAGTTACTGTAGAACCAAATAAAACACTGCACCAAAGAAGAGCACTCTCAGGGCTAAACTTTAACAGAGAGCATTATGGGATGTGTCTGCATGACCAATTTAACATAAGCTCAAAAGCATCTGGAATTTACCATTAGAATTAGGCATAGAATTATATAAAGATAAGATACCAAATTCTGAAATATTTTCAGCTAAATTTTATTGGTTGTTGAACAATATGCACCCATTTTAAAATGTATGCCTCCAAAACATTTCCAAAAAACCTGGGACAGGGTCGTATTTGATCCAGTACTAGCTCTGGTTCTTCTTCCCCTGCCTACAGAGACTATCCTTATTCTACTGATCTATTACTGAGGTCATGTGGTGTAGGTGATGATCATCTCCGTGTTCTTTACTCTTGTATATTGAGAAGCGTTGTCACTGAACTGTCTCACTGTTTGCTGCTGCTGTGTTTTACAGAGTGGTGACTCCTCCCCATCTTTACTTCTGAAAGACTCCGCCTCTCTGAGATACTCATCTTTATACCCAGTCCTGTTACTCACCTGTAGACATTGGACATGAGTTTCAATCCAAAATGGACATATATCTGTTTCTGTAGTCTGTTAGTGTGTTCATAAAGATCTTAGTCACTCCAGTGCAGAACTCATACTTACCAACAGTGACCATGGCAGAGCATGAAGCACTACCAGATTCATTCTCCAGAGTTACAGTGTACTTCCCTTCATCTTCCTTTTCAGCATTCTTGATTTCCAAGGTTAACTCTGTACCACTTTGGTTTATTCTGTGCTTGTCTGCCCCACATTGCAGGCTCTGATTGTTCTTCTTCCACTTAGCTGTTACTCTTCCTGTGTTTGCCTCACAGTGAAGAGTAAAGTCTCCTCCTTCTTTCACTTGTTTATCAGCCAAAACTGAGACAAACTCTGTTGGAAACAGTAGGATCAGATATTTAGGAAGAAAATACTCATCCAGGGAATTTCCTCCTCCAAAAAGTAAGCACGTTTCCATTTTTTATCACTTTGGTTCACTCGTGCTGTGTGTCTCTGAGCTTTCATTGGCCAGCAGTGTGCGTCTGCCTCTCCCCCAGCCAGTGCCCCAGTTTATATAGACCATTCACTGTCTGTTTCACTAAGACCAGGTGTATTTCTACAGTCCAGCAGCTCCCGAATATCACTTTAGAGAGCGGTTGGAAAATAGGCAAGAAAAGTTGTACATTATATCGTTACTCTGAAGATAATTACTGTGTTTCTACGGTTTCTATGTGTTTCTATGTTTTTAATAAATAAGTAATTTCTATTTTTATACAGGCTTTTTTTCGGCTCCTCTCCTGCCAGTACATTACTGTTTATTTACACTTGCATAACTTTGTGGAACTATATGGATTACTGTTGGACCACAGATTAAATTATTTAGGTAAAATATTCCATATATCTCATGAAAGACCTGTTTAAAGGCATATTCCAACAAGCATCAGTAGTCATAGTAACTGGTGTTGACAGTACTTCTGTGGTCGTTTCACCTCAGCAAGTGTTGTAATAAGAAACACTTGTTGAAATAACCCTTTATAAATATCTGTACAGGTATGAAAGGTGTAGGCAGGTGGACTGTAGCATTATTAACGGTGTCTGATTTGGATCAGATCATTTAAACTCACCAGGTTTTGCCGGATATAATCCCATGTTCGATTATCTGGAAGACAACAATAACCGTATTAGTAGTTATTAGTCTTCATTTGTCTTATTTATTTTAATCTTTTATAAATTACTTATTAATTATTTTAATTACTTATTCATTTTAATTTATTTTTATTTACTTTATTATAGTATTTAGTTTATTATAGTTTATATTTTTCAGTAACTATTTTGCATTGCACTTCATGTTAGAAAATATTTGAGCTGGTTAACCCTCTTTGGATTTAGCATTGATTAAAAAAAATGGTCATTTTTTTTATTTTTTTTTTTTTATTTTTACAATATCCATATTCCATGTACCATTTTTACATCCACACTTTTTTGTTTCTCATTTATAATATTTAATTCAACAGAACTGTGATTTTCTTGTCCTGTATAAGCATATATAAATAAAATGATTACAATGTCATTAGAGTGTCATATGGTAGTAATAACATGTGAGTTGGTTTATTACAGGTCTGTGACTACACCATACTATAAGAGATCTGGGCCACTGAGAAGAAAGAGAGTCGAGTCTGGTAAAGCTTTTTAGTCAGACCCTTCACTCTGCAAAACATCTACAGGAATATTTTTTTATTGAAGAACGTTGTTGACAACAGTGACTGTTATGTGAAGTGGGGTTAAAATAATTGAACTATACATGGACAGAATCACCAAATTAAAGCTCAAATCTTACAGAACACCATCCAAATACAGTAGGGGGAACGTTTAAGTGGTTAGTACAGCAAGTATAACATGTTTCAACATTGTTGATTTTATTTAAAATATTTTGTTCTGCATATTTTAATAAAAAATATATTGAAAAAAGTATAATAACTAAATATAAAATGTGTTATAAGTTATGGCGTGTTAAATTTCCCAAAGTAATAGCATTAAGTTTGTCCTCTGTAGAGAGTCTATTAGCTTACTGTCTGTCTGTGCACGCAAACAAACCATCAAATATCAAACAGTGAACATGTGTGTTTCTTATTGTTTGGTTGAGTACATGATGTAAAGAGTAGGAGAAACAGGAAGTGCAGATCTACACAAAACTACATTCTAAGGTTTTTAAATATGTATCAGGTTTAGTTATGGTCATATGTAATATGACTGTAACAGTAATTCAGATTTAGACCCTGTAATATTAAGAGCTCTTATATAAGGTTAGACCTGCTGAACTTACCTGTACTAGACGTGCTGCTGAGCTCTGAGTCTCTTCCTCCTGCTCTGTCTGATACTGTGTGTTTGCAGCTTCTGCTGGATTATGTACCTGCCGATTTAAATTTCAGTTTCACTTCACGATGAGAGCTGAAAGGAGGGGTGCTTATAAAAACTTATCTTGGAAAAGGTTTCTGAGAAATTCAAAGTAAAACAATGGCCTGTGCAAAACAAAAACGACGCTATATGTTTTTCAATAAGTTAATTGAATCCATACTCCACACAGTGTCTCCTTCTCCACTCCACTATACTTACCAGCCTGAAAAAAACATTGTAAGTTCATCATGAAACTATTTCTTGTCTCCAGTGGTGGATATTTTCTGATTTGCTATTTTATTTTATTTTTAATTTTTTTCTTAGAAGGGAGTGTGTCAGTGACAATAAGGGATGTCTCCCAAAAACCTACATTTAAGAAAAAATCAGTACTTCCCATGTTCGAATTTCTGGAAGACAAAAATAACCGTATAATAACTACTGACATAAATAGTAGTTATTAGTTATTAGACTTTATTAGTAATATCATTCAGTAATATATAATCCACCTTATTAGAGCACATTATCCAGCAGGGCCTAATGCAGATGTGCAAAGCTACTTCACATTGTACTTCATATTAAATTATGTTTGAGTTTGTTAGGGCCTTTGGATTTAGCATTCAATAAAAATGATCTAGTTCTTTACATCCAACGTTTTGTTCTCATTTATAATATTTTAATCAACAGAACAGTGATTTTATTATCCAGTATTAAAAGTGTAGACTTTAAACGAGCACTCATGGAATTATACAGTCCACATTAAAAGCCTCCAGAATGGAGCTTTACAAGGGTCTGAAGTTTTTACACCACTAAATATATATTAGAGGTGGAGATATGGAGGAGTATCATACTGTGTACATCAGGAGTAGATGTGGTGTATCAGGATATGGACTGGTTCAGACTCTCATCAGGTGGAGCTGTTCATTGTACGGCTATAGAGTCTTTAAGACCTGGTAGGTAGGTCAGGAGCTGAGTGGGCAAAGTACACGTGTTCTGTAGCTGAGTAAAAGCAGGAGTGCGCTTAGTACCATATTAATTAAAAGTGTTCAGTAAAAGTGTTCAGTCAGTTTTCATACTTGAGCACATTTATAATTTTAAAAGGCTTTAAACTGAAGTAAACATACTGTGAGTTCATTATCAGTATTAGTTATCAAATTAATATTTGACGTGTTGAGAAGAGCTGTGTGGTGTGTACAGACATGACCAGTTAACTTACATCTGCAACCACACAGGCCTCCTTAACAGACAATTACTTATGATAACTTGATGCAATACATATACAGTGAAGTCTCATCATGAGACTGTTTGTTAGTTTATGTTATATATATCTGTCTCATATATGTCTTATATAGAGGCTTAGCCTCTTCTTTAAACAAATTTTTTACCTGAATTACTCAAACTTTAGCCTCAGCTAGTGCTTAGCCTGTTTGGTCTTTAAACAAACTTTGAGGTAAACTTTGAAAAATAGAAGTTTCCCCTATTGGCTCAGCCTTTAGACGCACCAGTTAGCTCACAGTTGAATAGCTTATTGTTGTTATAGTAGCAGTTTTTTATTGGAGTATTTCATGTTGGGTTTTAAAAGAAGACTTTGTTATATTGTCTATGCACTATATAGGTCTGTTATGAAGACTTAATTTCCCCCCTTTTTCACCAGTCTGGTCCACTTCTATCATTGACAAAGCAATGTCTGCTTTTGGCTGAAGCCTGGCCCTAATCTGGCATCTATGTGACCCACATGTTGCTACTGGGAGCGGTCCACACAAGTGCTGTCAACCCATCTGGCAACTGGGCCAGATCTGAGCCAGAACTGATCTTGCTGTCTCGGCTTTCAGAATAAAAACTATCACTATCAGCAGCATAAACATATATACTGAACACTGAACATTTTAACATCCCAGCAGATATATCAACAAAGCACAACATGACTTTACAAAATCCCAGCCGACATGTTGCATTCACTGAGAGTGCCTCGCTCCAGGGGGACTGTGCTTTTATAGCAAAGTTGAAATCTGGGGTTTGTGTTTCTGTTTGTATCCTGTGAAGAATCTTTACTAGGGAGGCAAGCGATTAATTCATTTCTGCTAAAAGTCATTTTTGACCTAGTATTAACATGCTAATACCCAACATCCAACAAGCCTAGCATGTTAGTTTAGCATTACGTGATTTAATGAAAATATATGGTTAAATTAACCAATAACTTTATTACACACATTATTCAATACAGCACTAGAACAGGGCAACTCAAAATCTCAACAAAGTCCATATGGCAGTATGACAACAATAAACCCTTACAACAAACACATGTTTATTTTAATCTGCTTTAAAATAGATAATATAAAAAACATATAAAAATACAAAACAATAATAAGTGTGAAACTGAGAGCCACAGGAGACATACATTAATTCATTTGGTTGTAGTCGTCCTCTAATGACTGGTCAGTTAATGACCACAGAGCTGCTCATGGCTGGATGTTTTGGGTTTGTAGGCCTTCTCAACCTAGACCCTCACTGCACACAGTCCCTTACCACAGCTGTGAATGGTCCACCACCCGAATATAACCTAGTCTAATATTAAGATCATTCTGTTATACGGTGGTTCCTGGTTCATACTGATCTTCACATGTTTTAATGAAAGAAGAATCATTCTACTGCTTTCTGCTTGAGTGAAAAGTTTTTCACATAGTCATTAGCTGAATACACAGCCTGCGTCAAGCCCTGCAGCATCAGACAGTTCAGATTGTCATTCATCTTGACCTCTTCATGATAGTTCTTTACAGGGAGGATGCTGTTCATAGGGACAGTCTGACACTGCACTGTTCCATCTGGAAACACACACACAGTGGCGTTACTGGTTTTAGCTGCAGCGTTCTGTGGAAGTTCATGTTTCTGTTTTTATGGAATAAAAGTACAGTCCAGTAAAGCAGCTCACCTTCTCCTTGATCCTCTTGCTTCGGTAGATCTTGGTCAAATCCTTCTGTGTTATTGGACATGTCTGGTCCACTCTCGTCATGAAAACTAGCTGAGGGATTCCTGCAGCCCAGACAGTATAGATACATGGAGACACTTTCAGTAGTAGATCACCCAGCTAACATGTATGGGCTACAGGGCCCAGTGTGGAGTACGGCAAAAATTCAAACCCAATACTGCTGTCCTGCATCTGACATTCATCACCATTCCAAAGTGTGGCCCACTGGGATGTAGATTTGGGCAAAACACCGCTACCCACCAGAGAGCCACCACTATATGTGGGAGATGGGGGTTTGAATGCCAGTCTAGGTAGCAAATACTGAGCTACACCAATAAGAGTCCTTGAGCAAGACTCCTAACACTACACAGGCCTACCTGCAAAACAAATAACCTTGCAACGTTGGACTGGATAAGAGCGTCAGCTAAATGCACAAAATGTAAATGTAAAAATGTAGCCCTGCTTGCACAGGGCCAATACTGAGGGGCCAACCACTGACCAGTGATTAAACTCTCATGGGCCCTACGCTAACAACCTTTTGTGGGATACTACCTGAAGCCCCAGGTGTGCCCTGATGGGGGCAGTGAAGACTTGCTCATTATGACTACGTAGACGGTGTGAAATGTGTTAGTGTGGCCTGGGTTATCCCATTTCACATGATCCCAGCTTCATAACCGTGATATAAACATGTCATAGCAGATGTCATATGATGTTATGAGTTGTCTTGACATGGCTTGTTCAGTAATTTTCAGCTTCATCTTAACATTACTGGTAACTGTCATGTCAGATGTCCAAAGACCAGAAAAGCAAAGCTAATTAAGCAAAAATTAACATATGACATAACCTGTTATGATTTGATGACATTATGACATCTGTTATGAGAATTTATAAGATCATGCAGTGCTTTGTGAAAGTATTCACCCCTTTGGGGTTTTGTTTCATTACAACCTTGAATGAATCTGGGTTTGTGTATTTGTATTTTATGCCAGACTGAAGCAGCAGTCTAATGAGGTAGCTTACAGGAGTGGCAACTGGGCACTGTATAATCAGGCAAGGAACACTCTCAACAAAGAAACCAGAGCTGCAAAGAAAAGCTACTCCAACAGTCTGAGCAGAAGAACCATCTACCGCCTGCATATTCAGCCTGCATGGGATGGATTATCCAGGGACACCATTAGGAACCTCTACAATCGAGATGTCTGGCATGTTGGATTATTAAAGATGGCGGCCTGACACTGTACTGAGAGTCACTACTTCTGTATGTGTAGCTCAATAAATATTGATCATATCAGTCTAAATTTATCATCAGTTATTGATCCTGGTCACCTTCATCTTCCTTCCCAACAGCACCGCACTGCCACACCTCCTTCTGGGTGCAGCTATAAATGTATTTATTTATTTGTTCATGCATTCATTTTAGATTTTTTTTATTTGTTCTTTTTGATCAAAGAAGTACAAGTAAAAGTACAAGTGTAAAAGTTAACTTACCTAATTTACTAGCTTCAAGTCTGATGGTTTTTTTTATTTTCTGGATGACTCCAGCGTCCATTAAGGTAACTCTGTCTGCTGGAATAACGCTGATCAGGCAGTGAATCTTATCATTCAGCGTGGGGTTACTGATGTAGTTCTCATTGTCTTCAAACATTGAGGCTTCAGGTTTGAACTAAAAAACAGCAACTTAGGTTTTTACAAAAACAACATAATCAAACTAGAACTGACATTTGTAATATAACTTATCCATGTGTTTTTCTCACTTCATAGTCATCTGGTATGTGACCCTTTAATGCCTTGATGATGTCATCCTGGTGGGCTCCTGCTAGTTCTCCCCCTTTGGATAAAACAGAGATGGTTTTATTCAGGAATGAAAGAAACACACACAGAGCACACAGGGCTAGCAGGTACCTTTTTAGTTTCAAGACAGACACCGTTCCAACTTTTGTCAAGGATTGTTCAGTCTGATCAGGAACAGTGTGCTTGCGTACAGCTTTTTAATTAGCACTTTCCTTATCCCTTGTTTCTCATGTAGAGCCCAGTTCAGTTTTGGTTCTACCCAAAACCTGTTGTTTCCTTTGCCTGCTAGTCATCAAACTGCATTTACTCAAGCACAGCTATAGAACTCGCACTTCTCCATGTGTCATTTATTCATCACTCATTCCTCAACTAGACTCCTATTAATTTTGAACAACACCTCGCAAACATTTAGCAACCTCCAACAATCACTCAGTAAACCACCCCTTATTTCATAGCAACGACCTAGCAACAACATAGCAAACACCTATTACATCAAAACAATGACCTAGCAACACCTTAGCAACCACCTAGGATACCATATCATCTTTGCAACTGGCTAGCAGTTCCATAGCAACCACTTTGTATATCATTGCCGCTGCTTAGCAACACTTTAACAACCACAATGCATAGCTTAGCAACAGTTCAGCAGTCCCTTAGCAACCCCCTGGGATACCATAGCAACTGCCTAGCAACACCTTAAGAATTATCATGGATACTATAGCATTCAACTAGCACACCATAACAACCACCTGGGATACCTCAGCAATCATCTGGCAACATCTTACCAATCACCATAGATACCATAACATTCACCCAGCAACTCTACTACAACCACCTGGGCTACTATAGTAACCACCTTGCAACCACCTAGCCAGAAGCATTAGCTGCCCCATCATTGCATTTTCTTCAGGAAGTGTTCTAGTTACATTCCTAATTTGATTTTTAATATTTTAAGTTACTGTGTTAATCGTATTTGTGATTTCTCTTCTCCCAGTATTGTGTATAATTAATATGAAATATACTGGAATTTCTGTACCACAGTGTATGAAAGGTGCTGCATAACATACCTTTCTTATCATTAGCTTCCAGACCCATCACATCATAGATGGCGAAAGGTAAAGTTCCAAAAGAGAACTTTTCGTACTGTAAATGCATATAACCAAATTAACAATAATATAAATAAAGAAACAAATAAGTGAATGAGAAAAAAGAACTAAAAGTAAAGGCCGAGGTGGCTCTTCAAAGAGCACCCCTGGTACTAGAAATACATTATTATTATTATTGTTAGTAGTAGTAGTAGTAGTAGTAGTACACTAAAGAAGTTAAAGATTCGACAAATGTAATGCAATTGAAATAATCAATCACACAATTTTTTTTCTTTGATTCTATATAAAAAATTCATTCAATTCATCCTGATTTTTTTACTCTATTTTTTAGCTATTTTTTGGATTGGTGTTATCTAATTATTTAGAATTGTCCTAAATTTTAAAAATCCCTGTCTTTATTGGCCTAATGTGAATAATCAGTTTTAATGTTTATTGTTTAAAATATATATCTCAGTGCAATATTTATTGTTTTTTGACACTGAACATCTAATTTACAATATAACAATGAGTACTGATGTCGGAGACAAATCCATCATTACTTATTTGTATGTGATGCTGCACTGTAAAAAAACTGTGTGTAAATAAACATTAATGTTCTGGCAGCATTGGAGCCGGACAACATCTGTATAAAAACAGGACAGTACTGTTTTATTACAAACATATAAAATTATTTTTTTAAGTACAGCTGATCTTTCCCATTGGATCCTGGTATCATCTATGTGCATATTGTTTTATTCATTCTCTTCAAGTCTTCCTCTCTGACCTCCCTTCCACTGTGTGTATGTTTTTTGATTCGCTGTAGAAAATCCTGGACTTGTCTCTACTCTTTACAGTAGGTCAATAAAGACAAAGCTTTTCTTAAAGTTAGGACATTTCAAAATAATTGGATTGCCCAAATCTAAAACAATAGCTTGAACTGAATAAAAATTTGGTTGAATCAAATGAATTATTTATATTGAGTCAAAGTCAAGTCTCTTGTGTGATTGTTTAATTCAATTTTATTACATTGATCCAATGCTTTCAGTGTGTATTTCTCACAAATGGGCTCACCTTTTTTGTAAAACTGTGGCCAGTTAATTCTGAAGCAGTCAGGCAGTTGATGAACTGGTGTCCTTCAAAGACAGTTTTGATGGTGTTGATGATGCTGGATTTCCCGGCTCCAACTGGTCCATGCAGGAGAAATCGAAACTCGGTGACTTCATCATTGTTGATTTTAAGGTTCTGTAGATGTGTGATCATTGGATTTAAACTGGGAAGGAGAAAGAGAACGGAAAGTGAAAGTGAAATCACATGCATACATAGTCCACCTGGATATGGCTTCCTGTGGTTGTTTGGTGATGTAATAAACATCAGTGACTAGCTTAGCTTTCTCGCATTATAGCTTAGAGATACTTTACTGCACCCTGGTTTCGCGACTATTGGTTGTTATCAGGGACTCTCAACACGGCCAATCTTTTTGTGATCTTTTCACCTGACCATCACACACTGTCAACAACCAAAATGATGCTACTACAGAAACAGACCTAAAACAAGAATACAAGGCTAATGATATTTTAAATTAGGCTACTGACTTTGGCACTGTGCTATAAACATCACTTCAGTCATTTATGACACAGTAACCTGCATCTCTCTCTAAAAAGCTCTTTAGTTGTCAGGTGTGCCGCATGACATTTGAGGAAACCAGGATTTATAGATGAAAGTTCACAGGTACTTTAAAAGTGGTCCTGTTTTTTGACATGATATTAAGAATCTGATTTTAAAGAGGACTGGTTGAGTTTTATTCTAACACTAAATTATAGTAATTATAATAATAGTAAAATATTCCTGATCACAAGTGGTCCGATCCAAGAATGATGGTGTTTAATTGCAGTGCCATCTGAGGAGTTGAAGGTCATGAGTATCCAGTTGTGGTTATTGGTCTTGCCCTTTATGCCCTACAAGAATTCTACAGATTCCTCTAAATAATTTAGTGTTATTATACATCAAAGAGGATAAAAGACCTGAAGTCCTGGTAAAACAATACATGAGTGATACGATAATATGCAGTGTTTTCATTCAAACACAGATCAAAAAACATTTATAAAATCCCATTTTTACAACTTGTTTTTAGAAGAGGGTAATGCTAACATTTTTTAATTTTGGATTTCTGAAATCCTTTTTTAATAATTTGCTTCCTCGGCCTGATGGTGGGGATACAACACCCTAAATAATTAAAATACCTTTATTTTTTTAAATACATACTTTTATTATTATAGTGCTATTTTCGCATCAGTTTCAAATAACTGTTACAAATTAAATCCAAAAAGATATTCACATTTCATATTTAACTACAAATTTAGGTATATCGATACTGTAGGTACTGTCAGACTAAAGCGCATCTGAACTGATGATCAATGTCTTTTTTGCTTTTATGCATCACTTCTATCACTTAAATATTGTTTATTTATTTTTTTGGTATTTAGCTTCTTCATGGAAAGCACACCTGAGAGAAGTATGCGGGTCAAGCTAAGGCCAGTCATCAGTCACATGGTTCTTATTCTATGGCCGAACAAGTCATTGGCTGAGAATGACTAAAGGTAACATCATCCCTGCAAATGCATGAAATCATCCACAATGGGAACAGCATAAGATCAAACCTATCTAAATGGTTGTGATGACCGCTCATGTCGCCTGTGCTGACAATGTTGTTGATGTTATTTTCACATTTTTTGCTCAGAAGATGTTAAAGAACGTGAACTTACTTCCATTCCACTGCCCTCCATTCTTTGAGTTCTGTAAGAAATGCATGAGTTACTGTAGAAGCAAATACACACTTAAGAGGGAATGTTATGGGATGTATCCCTATGGCTAATTCATCATAAGCTAATATCAAAATCAATTAGGCAGCTTCTGTACCTACAGTGGTGCTTGAAAGTCTGTGAATTTTGTTTATAAAATCTAACATATTGCATATAAATACAGTATGGGGCTTGTTTAAGTTATAGCACAGTTTGTGTTTAGGGCTTTTTGCTTGTTTTTTACCTGTTATTTTAAATGTCATGTAATATTTAAATTTAAATTTCATCACATCGTCTTTTCTTCTTCTCTAAAACACTCTGTTAGTGTTTGGAGACTGAGGAAATGATTGAATGTGGAGTGCTATATTGAAATAAGGAAGACCTTTGCTGAAAAAGGAGTTGTCTGCATGTACCATTCAACAGGAATGATTGGCTTCACAGATGTGCAAGTCACTCATGCCTTTTGCAGTAATGCAGCTCCCATACCATTACAGGTGCAGGATACTGTGTGCTGGTGAATTTCATATTTGGATTGGTCAGTCCATCCTAAATGAGCTGAGGTCCAGAGGAGGCAGCGGCGTGTCTGGATCTGTGTGTATCTGGGTTCTTCTTTGCCTGGTGGAGTTGTAAATTGTATATGTGGAGCAGGTCTGCTCTTAATGCAGTGCAGTGTCACCTGCCTACAGAGATTCTCTTCAGTCTCTCGGTCTGTTAATGAGGTCATGTGGTGTAGGTGATGATTCATTTTATTTCATTTCATTTACCTTATTATATAAAAACTCCACCTCTCTGAGATACTGGGTATTTTCCTACCCAGTCGTATTACTGACATGTAACCAGGTAACATCATAAGGGGTTAGATGTTCCACCAGGTGTTATTTAGCACTACACAGCTTCAGCAGACTTTTGTCCCAGCTGTCCCACCTTGTTGTAAATGTGTTCACATTCAAAATGTTTTCTAGAAACAGTCTGTTAGTGTGTGCATAAAGATCTCATTCACTCAGAGCTCATACTTACCAACAGTGACCATGGCAGAGCATGACACACTGCCTAATTTATTCTCCAGGGTTAACGTGTATTTCCCTTCATCTTCTTTTCCAGGATTCATGATTTCCAAGTAGAACTTTGTACCAGTTTGCTTTATTTTGTGCTTGTCTGCCACACATTGGAAGCTCTGATCATTCTTCTCCCACTTAGCTGTTACTCCTTCTGTGTTTGCCTCACACCAAAGAATAGCATCATGTTCTTCTGTCACTTGTTTATCAACCAAAACCGAGACAAATTCTGTTGGAAACAACAGAAAAATACTCATCCAAGAAAATCCAGTCCACATAAAATCTAAGTAGGTGTAGATTGCATTTAGTAATGTGTGTATATAAAGCACT
The DNA here is from genome assembly GCA_024036415.1 of Prochilodus magdalenae. Classification (NCBI taxonomy): domain Eukaryota; kingdom Metazoa; phylum Chordata; class Actinopteri; order Characiformes; family Prochilodontidae; genus Prochilodus; species Prochilodus magdalenae. The sequence continues at coordinate 42,546 of JAMWET010004991.1, forward strand.
GTATTCACTCATGCTTGTGTTACTTAGGTCTGTGTGTCTCTGAGCTATCTTTGGCCTGCCTATTCCCAAGCCAGTGCCATAATCTACACACTGCAAAAAAAAAAAATGTCTGTTTAAAAACAGAAAGTACTGCTTTATTAAAAATATAGATACACTGTAGAAACGCAGTAATTATCTTTACCATAAAAATACAATGGGAAAGTACAATTTATCCTGGTATCATCTATCTCTTCCAGTTGTGTTCCTGTCTGACCTGCCTTCTACTGTGTGTCATTAAGGTTAACAGAGTCACATTGCTGTTTGGTAGAAAATGTAAGTATTCAGTATCAGTCCCTGCAGAGCTCATGTAGGAGGTTTGTAATGCACTGTGATGACCATCTAACACTGCATCACATCAGGTGACTTTTGTGTTTTATGATGTCTTTATGTTCAGTTATACCAGACCGGGGTTAATAACTACTTTAATTTTGAGCATTGGATTTCTAGAATCCAACAACTTTTAAAGATCACTTTAGAGATGTTAACTGGCACTTACAGCCAACTTATAGCCAATTTATAGCTACCAGTTCAACATGAGCCAATAGTTGTAATTTCTCATTGTATCTTTATGGTAAAGATAATTACTGTGTTTCTATGGTTTATCTATGTTTTAAATAAAACAGTACTTTCTGTTTTTATACAGATGTTTTCTGGCTCCACTTCTGCCAGAACATTACCGTTTATTTACACTTTTTTACAGTGTATTTGTACCATTCATAGCAGGTGTATTTCTGCAATTACAGACTGTAGTCCGTCTGTTTCTTTGCATACTTTGTAATCCCCTTTATCATGTCCTCTAATGGCCAGGACTCCTATAGGTACAACTTGTAAGATTTTTAGCCTACAACATAACAAGCCAACCAGCTATAGCCCTGCCTTGTAATACTATTTTGTACCTCAGTGGTGATACTAAGTCACTGCAGCGTCTAGTCTGCTACCAGTTCAACATGAGAGGATGAAGACCTTATTCTAACGTTTTGTTGTTCATGTTGAATGTGCAGCTCCCAATCAGATCATTCAAATTAGAAATGCAACAATGCCTAAAGCTCTTAGCAAGCAATGATTATTACCACCTATTCAGTTTTTATCATTTAAACTTACCAGGCTTTGTTGAAAATAATCCCATGTTTGAATTTCTGAAAGAGAAAAATATAAGCATTGTTATTCATTGGTCTTAGTTCTTATGTAACATATTACTGACTTCTGGACGCATGGTCTCTGGCAGATTTGCAAAGCTTGTCTAAATGTTTATATAACTTTTCTCGGATTAAACTTTTTTTTACATTAACTTTTTACATAAACAGAACTGCAAATTTCAGTAACACTTGCTGTAAGGTTCTGTTTATAGCCTAAAATGAAACCTAGAAATGAAATAAGAATTTCTAGATGTTTATTTAGGTTTATATCAGTTGTCTTTAATAAGCTTATGTAGGTTTAATGAAGCCTTATGGAGTCAAGTACCAAAATCCGCACAAATAATTAAAATATCTTTGGTAAGTAATTAGCAGTCCACTGTCTTATACTGTATTAAGAAACTTGTGAGTTGGTTTGTTGGTGGGTATGTTGGTACAAGGTACTATGCTTAAAAGAGATCTCTGAGCCACCGAGAAGACAAGTAGTTAAGTCTAGGAAAGCACTTATAACCTAAACATTCTAAGTCAGACCCTTCACTTTGTAAAACACCTAAAAATACTTTTGTTTTTATTTCAAAGAACAATGTTGACAACAATGACAAACTGGATAATTGATAATAAAATGTAACTCCAAAACTGGACAAAACTGGACAAAACTCCAAAATGGAAAACTTGGTGGTGGTAGCATTATACTATGAGGCTGTGTTTCTGTCAACTTGACACTGTAGACAACAGAACATTACAAGCCTTCTACATGTAGGCCTGATACTGAATACTGACAGCCAACAGCAACACAGCTCAGCTGTTAACCTAAGATACACACAGTGGAAGGCAGGTCAGACAAGAAGACAACTGAAAGAGGGTGAGTAAAACAATATGCAGATAGATGATACCAGGAGCTAATGGGAAAGATGAGTCGTACATTCTCCTCATATCTTTATGGTAAAGGTAATTAAAGGTGTTTCTGCGGTTTATCTATGTTTTTAATAAAACAGTATGCACTGTTTTAATACAAACATTTGTGAACATTAGTGTACATTACCTCAGAGACATGTGTTAAATGTGTCATGTGTTAAAATAACTGTACATGGACGTAACAAAACAATGATACAAGAGCAAACCCAGCAAATTCCAGTCTAAATACTGTATTGCAAACTTTAAGTGGCAAGTACGTTTGTATGTCAGGTACCCCTGATCCCTGATCAGTGATATGTTTTGTTGATTTGATTTACCATATCTTTTGCTGGATATTTTTTATTTAACATATTTAACATATATTTAACATATTAACATTAGTTATTTAAACAAAATTCTTCAACAAATTAATGATCAAAAATACATGTATGTATGTGTGTGTGTGTGTGTGAGTGCGCGTATGTGAGTGCGCGTATGTGCATGTGCGTATGTGCATGTGTGTGTGTGTGTGTGTGTGTGAGTGCGCGTATGTGAGTGCGCGTATGTGAGTGTGCGTATGTGCATGTATGTGTGTGTGTGTGTGAGTGCGCGTATGTGAGTGTGCGTATGTGCATGTGTGTGTGTGTGCGCGTATGTGTGTGTGTGTGCGTGTATGTGTGTGTGTGTGTGTGAGTGCGCGTATGTGCATGTGCGTATGTGCGTGTGTGTGTGTGTGTGTGTGTGAGTGTGCGTATGTGCATGTGCGTATGTGCGTGTGTGTGTGTGTGTGTGAGTGTGCGTATGTGCATGTGTGTGTGTGTGCGCGTATGTGTGTGTGTGTGCGTGTATGTGTTTGTGTGTGTGTGTGAGTGCGCGTATGTGCATGTGTGTATGTGCGTGTGTGTGTGTGTGAGTGTGCGTATGTGCATGTGTGTGTGTGTGCGCGTATGTGTGTGTGTGTGTGAGTGCGCGTATGTGAGTGTGTGTGTGTGTGTGTGTGTTTGTGTGTGTGTGTGAGTGCGCGTATGTGAGTGTGTATGTGTGTGTGTGTTCTTTGCAGGCACATTTAATATAAACATTTTTAAAATAGCACTTTGCAGGGTATTATCATATTTGTGTCTGTCCACCGTCAAGGATCTATTAGCTTACTGCAAGCATACCATCAAATATGATACAGTGAGTGTTTGCATTTCTTATTGGTTGGTTGATGATGCACATGATGTAAAGAATAACATACATAATAAGATGTGAAAGTGTATCAGGTTTAGTTATGGTCATATTTCATGTGCTGTAACAGTAATTCAGGTTTAGACCCTGTGATATTAGGAGCTCACCAGTATTAAGAACTTACCTGTACTAGACGTGATGCTGAGCTCTGCCTCTTTCTCCTGCTCTGTCTGATGCTCTGTTTTTCCAGCACCTGCTAGATTATATACCCGCTCACTTCCATTTTCAGTTTAATGAGGACACGGTGGGGTGTGGGGGGGCGGGTGTAGCTTATAACACTACATCTGATTTCTAAGAAACTAAAACTGAAAGCATGTTTGAGGTCAATGATTAACATACCATATCTGCTTATATGGTTTGTTATATGTAATCAGGACAGACTTTACTCCAACGTGCAACGTCAGTAGTTATTTTGAACAATGCTTTGAGGTTTTCTATAAAAATTCTTCTCTTTAAGATCACTCTTTAGAAATGTGTTTACTCTTATGCAGTCCAGGGACTGTTGCCCCTGTCCCAACCAATGTCCCAGGGACATTGCCCAGAATGCTTTGAGGCTGGGATCCATATCTTCCAAAAGGTTCCACCTCTGATCAGTACGGGTTTGTTTTTCTTATTGTGTAATCGTGTACATTGACCTTAACTGATGCAAGTGACACCTGCAATCTTTAGACGTTTGTCTGGGTTGGTAGGCTGGCCGCTACACTATCTGTTCCAGATGGTTCACTGGAGTCCCAGAGCCTTAGCAATTGCTAATCTAACCCCTATCCGGGTGTTAGAATATAACTTTATTTTGCATCCGTATTTAAACTCTCTTAAGAAAATGGATTTCTACAATCCAACAACTTTCAAAGATCACTTTAGAGACGTTAACTTGCACTTACAGCCAACCTAAAGCCAATTTGTAGCTCAACATGAGCCAATAGGTGCAGTTTCCCATCGTGTTTTTATGGTAAAGATAATTACTGTGTTTCTATGGTTTATCTATGTTTTAATAAAACAGTACTTTCTGTTTTCCTTACGTTGTATTTAGACTATCTTTAGAACATGGTGTTTTGTGCTGTGTTTTAAGACACTCTTACTGCTTCAGATTGCCAGACAGTTTTTAATGTCAGCAGTTTTTTAATTCAGCAGTAATAATGGCTGGATGTGATGGTGACACTGTGGCACTGCTGGGTTGACTTAAAGTGGAAATTAAAGCTCTGTAAAATTTGAACACTCCTGGTCAAGTTTATTAAACATATCTTGCTCTGATATTTTAATGCACATTAAATTAATGTAATTACTGTAATTAGTTGAAATGAAGCTTACAGCACATTTTATTTTAGATTTTTTCTAATATGTAAAAAGAGCAATATTTTAGTGTAAATATAGCAGTCCACAGCTTGTTACTAGAAAAACTGACCCAACACCAAACTGCTGTGCCAAAATTTGAAAAGCCCTAAATAGCATCACACCATGTTTCGATATTTGAATGTGCATTGGACAATAACAACAGCATACAAGAAAACTTACAAGAAATGAGTAGATCTGGAAAATCTAAGCTGATGACCGAGTCCAAGAAAAGGACTGCATTGGGACTGGAGAGGGAAAATTGGTCCATTGTGGTGACTTTCTGATAATTATAAACCAAGCACCTGGCACTCTATCCCCAAAAACCAGGAAAGATGAGAGGCCATGAGATGGTAGGTCCCGTGTACTTCTTTCCAAAATAATATTCTGGCCAGAAATTTTTATTTGGCACCTAACCCTACTTTAGAGAGACTGTCAAATAAGCCAGCACCCCTTTCTTACCAGCCAGAATAATCATTGGATATCGAACACATAGAATTTGTGGAACCTTGGAGATTAATGTTCCCAACCCAACAAAATAATCTTAGTTATTTCTAATTAATGTTTTATAATGCTTTAATAATTAAAAAAATGGGCAACAAAAAGCTAGACGTTTTGATCATCAGTATTCAGTCAGGCCCTCACTAGACTTATATAACAGAAGGTTATCTGTTTCACAAGGCATCTGAACATGGCATAGGTTTTATGAGCATGGTGAGAGAGGGCGAGGTTCCAGTGTACCAATGAAAGTAGACAGCTGCATTTTTAAAAATGTATTATATGAAGTTGCACTGCTCACACTGGAGATAAAGAAGCTTTACTGGATGACAAAAATTCCTACCATCACGTCAGAGCAGATGGTAAATAACATGCAGGGCTCTAAGGCTGTTACATCTCATGTTACGTCTGTCTATGTCTGCCTGTTCATGTCAAACTACGCTCCCCCTGGTTGTTTTGTGGCATTGCTTTTCCGGCTCCCCCTGGCTCCACCCACTCCCACACCTGATACCCATCTATAACCCATTAGGACTTGTATTAAGACCCCTTTGTTTGCCCTGTCTGTTTGTGAAGTCTCTGTTGTACCTTTGTCAGTTATAGGCTGCTGTCCTGTTGTTAGTTCTGAGCCGTGTGTTTCGCCGTGTTTCCTTTCTGTACTGGTTCTTTTTGTTTTGTGGTGTTTGTCTTTGTCTGTAGTTCTTGTCCCTGGTTTTGTTTCTGCTTTCAATTTATGGACATGCCTTCAACGATACTCACCTGTGTTTTGACCCCTGGTACCCGGACTCACTCTAATAAAACCACTATGCACTTGCATCCCGCCTCAACCACCACATTGTTACAAGGGCCTGTACACCAGAACATTATAAAACTTTTGTAGGTCAGATATCACTACTCTAATTTCAGTGACCTCTTCAATTTCCAAAGACTATTAAACATTTCTTCTTCCAGTTGTATTTCTGATTACCCAGAGACCCAGAGTTATCTCACAGGGTTATCTCTTCTCCACCCTGTCAAAGTCTGGATTCACCAAATGTATTACTTCAGTGAACTGACGTTGTACTAAAGCTTGTGGGTGGGCATAAACAAGTCATACTAGGTCAAGTTATGTTTGATTAGACTTTGCCCCCTTTCATACTTCTTATTCTTATTGGCCATAGAACCACTAAGAATGTCCCTGTGAGCAGACAAATCATACAACTTATTATTGTATACCTTTATTGTTAAGTATTTCCAACCCAACAAAGTCCCTTTTGCCAACATTAATATCAGATTATGAAATATATTCAGAAAAAAAATCCATTAATGAATCAGGATTTACAGCAGTTTAACAGAAACTGAGCACCTACAGAGAAAAATCTAAATTCTGTATATTCTCAAAGAGCAGATCTTCACCTACAGTAATGCTATGAAAATATCCAGTCATAGGCCTTTAGTGTAATCACCAGCAGACCCACAGTTCTTCACCATAGACCGACTAATTACTCCTAATGTTTTTGCAGGCGTGTCTTATGAGGACGTGTCATCCAAAACCTGAATAAAGTTTGCAATTCATTTACGAAATAAAATATTACTAGGACAGAGCATGACCATAATGTTAAAGCACCTACATCAGTAAAGCTCTTTCTGTTATCCGGAGCTAACAACTGTTATAAACAACAAACAAAGTTCATTACCATGGGATCTTGACCCAGATGGTAAAACATTGGATCACTATAATATAATCTTTATATAATAAAGATCAATATAATAAAGTAATCAATCAATCACATGAAATATTTCTCTTTGACTTAAATTTGAATTAATTATTTATATTGACTTATTTGGATGTGAGGGTTGCACCTAAAAACATATATAATTGGAAGTGTAAATAAACAGAAATGTTCTGGAGGCAGGAGAGCCAGAAAGTGTCTGTATAAAACCGGAAAAGTACTGTTTTATTAAAAACATAGATCAACCGTATAAACACAGTAAATATATTCACCATAAAGATACAATATGAAAGCACAGCTCATCTTTCATATTGGCTCACAGCATCATCTATATGCATATTGTTTATTTATCCTCTTCAAGTTGTCTTCCCCTCTGACCTGCCCTCCACTGTGTGTTTCTAGGTTAGCAGCTGAGCTGTGTTGCTGTTGGCTGCAATTATAAGTATTCAGCCTCAGTCCTGCAGAGCTCATATAGGAGGTTCGTAATGTACTGTTTTGATTATGTTGTACTGCGTCAAATTGTACTGTGGTGGATTTCTCCAATCCAACAACTCCCAAAGATCACTTTAGAGAGCAGGTGGATTTCTGCAACCAACAAGTCCCAAAGATCAGTTTAGAGAGCAGGTGGATTTCTCCAATCCAACAACTCCCAAAGATCACTTTAGAGAGCAGGTGGATTTCTGCAACCAACAAGTCCCAAAGATCACTTTAGAGAGCAGGTGGATTTCTGCAACCAACAAGTCCCAAAGATCACTTTAGAGAGCAGGTGGATTTCTCCAATCCAACAACTCCCAAAGATCACTTTAGAGAGCAGGTGGATTTCTCCAATCCATCAACTCCCAAAGATCACTTTAGAGAGCAGGTGGATTTCTACAATCCATCAACTTCCAAAGATCACTTTGGAGAGCAGGTGGATTTCTCCAATCCAACAACTCCCAAAGATCACTTTAGAGAGCAGGTGGATCTCTACAACCCAACAACTCCCAACGATCCCTTTAGAGAGGATGTGGATTCCTACAATCCAACAACTCTCAAAGATCACTTTAGAGAGCAGGTGGATTTCTACAATCCATCAACTTCCAAAGATCACTTTAGAGAGCAGGTGGATTTCTCCAATCCAACAACTCCCAAAGATCACTTTAGAGAGCAGGTGGATCTCTACAACCCAACAACTCCCAACGATCCCTTTAGAGAGGATGTGGATTCCTACAATCCAACAACTCTCAAAGATCACTTTAGAGAGCAGGTGGATTTCTATAATCCAACAACTCCCAAAGATCACTTTAGAGAGCAGGTGGATTTCTATAATCCAACAACTCCCAAAGATTATTCTACTGAGGTGCCCTTATAGCGATGTGGCTCAGCCTTAAAGATACACACAGTGGAAGGCAGGTCAAAAGGGAAGACAACTTGAGGAGGGTGAATAAAACAAAATGATGATACCAGGAGCCAATAGGAAAGATGAGCTGTACCTTCACATTGTATCATTATGGTAAAGATAATCACTGTGTTTCTATGGTTTATCAATGTTTTGAATAAAACAGTAAAGTAGGTAAAGTAAGTTGGTTGAATCAAATGGATTATTTATATTAAAAAAAGTCAAAGACCAATACGGTTTTATTACATTGATCCAATGTTTCACTGTGTGCTTGATATTTCTCACTGGATGTCACAGAATCTTCTATATATGATTCTCTGTACCAAAAGTGAGAGACAGACTGACTGCTTTTTGAAAGACTCGGTTATTTAGCTTCAAATATTAAACCTATAATAAAAAACCTGGGTGTGATCTTGCATCCAGCACGATAGTGCAGTCACTGAATTAGCTTCATAACTACAATCGTTGTCCGTTTTATCAGCTCCACAACCACTCCTAAAGTTCCCTTTAATGAGGGTAATTTGTACTTACAGCCTACAGCAATGTGGGTCAGCTGCTAACCCTGTTATATAAGGAAGATACACACAGTGGAAGGTCAGAGGCGAAGACAAATCAGAAAGGGTGAATAAAACAATGTGCAATAAAACAATATGCAAATAAAACCAGGAGTCAATGGAAACGATATGATCAGATTAGATAAGATAGTCTTTTATTATCCCATTTGCATCAATACAGCAGATGAATAGCAGCAGAAGACATACAAAACAAGAGGGAGTTATAAAATAAGAAATTATAGAAAATAAACAAAATCTCTATTGTTAGGTAAAAAAAAATACAATAAGAAACTATACAAATCTACATGTGATTGTTATTACAGATAATGTATTTATTTATTGCACAGCTATTGAGAGATATTGCACATATGTTTGAAGATTTTGTAGTTATGATCTCTGATAACTGATAAATACTGATAATCTTGGCAGTCACCTAAATACCGATGGTATTGAAGTCTCATTGAATATATAGATAGAATGGGTCCATATTAATTCCAATAATGAGTTGATGAGTTGTGTCTTTATGGTAAAGATAATTACTATGTTTCTGTTTTATCTATGTTTTTAAAACAACATTACTTGGCCTAAAGAAAATGACATTTTTTAAACACTTTGTTTCAGTGTGGTGGTCCTGTAGTGGTCCTGTGGGGGTCCTGACCATTGAAGAACAGAGTAATAAAGTATACAGAGAAACAGATGGACTAGTCTGGACCTGTAGAACTACAGAGTGCTCCTATACGGTTAGTGGAGCTGATAAATTAGACGGTGAGAGTAGATAAACGAGTGTTCAAATAAGCCAGCACTGATCTCTAAAGTCACATATTTTGACCATATGTATTTGCTAAGCATATTTGTTTTTTCCTGTATTGAAAGAAACTTACATGTACAGAAACTTCAATAAAACAGTTGATGACTGACAACTGATGTCTGATAACTGATGGCCGATATCTGATTGTCACATAGTATCCCCTCATGGGCCGGCGGCATACTGTACACGGCTACTGACACGTCTTTGTTTTATCTATATATCTTTATATCCGAAATGTATCAAATTATCTAAAAGTGCATTTGGAACTTACCCACCCACTCAGTCACCCACTCAACCCTGCTGGGTCTCAGGGGGCGGGAGACAGGAAACTACCAAAAGCAATTTTAGTCAAATATTCAGAGATGGCTTGAACAGGTTTGGCAAAATTTCTTCCCAGTCCCTTTACCTCCACTGCTGCTGCAGCCACTGTCTCTCCTCACGTGAGGTCTGATTTCCTTCAGGGTAAGAATGGAAATTTGGCCCTCTGTTGACCATCAGGTGGTGGATTGGGGAGATATTTAATTGTTTAGCACACCTGATTGTAGGCTTTCATTGTAGGAAGGGGAACCCAGAAGTGTGACACTCTTTTTGTTTGGTAGATTCTGTCTATAGCAAATCGGCCAACAAAGCTCATTTTTTGAACTAGCATTACCATGCTAATATCCCACAATCATGTTAGTTTATATCTTTAACTTACCCATTTTCTTGCAGTTTTTCCTAAATAAATGAAAATGTATGTAAAAACAACAGGGAAACTCAAAATCTTAACAATCAAACTCTCAAGAAACTCTAGGTTTTAAAGTGGTCATTGTAAACCTGTGTGCTGGTTAGATCCTTATGAGGTTTATGGCTGTTAATTCTCTAAATATTGAAGACTAATGGGCATCCTTAATAGCTCCACCTGCTGGAGAAACTGCTAGTCAGGAGTTTCAAAGCCATGTCTACTTGACAGAGGTGTTTTAGAATTCAGCATTATAGGACTTTGGGAATCCATGCAGTATTATAATTTCACTATTCCACATTTTTTCATTTTATTCAGCAGACTGTTTGAAATTTAACTAGTCCTTTACTTGTAATATTATTGCTTTGAATGCCACACACACACACACAGGAACTGTATAACAGATGTAAAAGCACTGATAATATAATAAAATGTATGAAGTAATATCTCAGTACTTAGGTACGTAGGTACAACCGACAACACAAGGACTTTTATTATATGCATTTAAAAAAAACTGGGCATGGTTTTGCACCTCTATAAAAAAGGCCCATATACAGTACAAAGGCAAACCTAAACATAGAGTTTGAAGAAGCATTAAACATGTGACAAAACAATTTTTATTGCTCTGTTCATGGTGGACTTTAAGAGGTAATAACTATACCTTCACAAGGCGTTGCTTAGTACTTCCAATTGTAAACTTCCAATGGTGGCTATTGAAACCAACGTAGACTTCGCAATGCTGCAGTGCTAGCCATTACTCTAGAGTTTCTTTCTGGGTTGTACTGTAATGTAGCTGATGGTAAATGTCTTAGAGAACTAATAAACCGGGTGTTCCATGACATTCTGGCCATGTGCTAAACTCAGAACTGATGATCTATGAACTTCAGGGACAGCAATTGGGTAAACTTTGTTCCGTTCTAAATCAGAATCATTTCGGGGGCGTCCTCTTTCACCTTAGCATTCCCTCATCCACATAACAGACCTACTAGGAATTTTCCTCGCCCCAAGAAAACTGGTCAGACCAAAGCGTGTTTGGTTTTGGGGGTGATACGTTCACAGACATTGTTTAATTTCTTTTTCTCTTGTGCAGGCTCTTACTTTCTTCTGCTCTTTCGCTCAGTTCAAACAGTCTGTAGACATGAATTAGTTAGTTTTAGCCATCCTCTGATGACTGGTCAGACCTCAGAGCTGCTCATGGTTGGATGGATTTGGGTTGTGGACCACTCCATGCCATGTCACAAGTGAAAATGGTGCACCCCTCATAATACCTGGTTTACGGCAGCTTTGTGGTCAGAAAGTGACCAGTAATGAATGGAGTGGAGGACGGCTGATTAATTGTTAGTGGCTACAGGTGTTATATTTGTTAGTATCTACTAGTATTTATGTTATACATACATACACTCATGTAATACATAAGTGTAATAATGAGATCAATCTGTCATACGGTGGTTTGTGCTGATCTCCGGTGTATACGTTTCATATGAAGAAGAATCATTCTACTGCTTTCTGCTTGAGTGAAGACTTTTTCACGTAGTCATGAGCTGAATACACAGCCTGTGTCAGGCCCTCCAGCATCAGACAGTTCAGATTGCTATTCATCTTGACCTCTTCATGATAGTTCTTTACAGGGAAGATGCAGTTCATAGGAACACCCAGTTTGACATGGCAGTCTTCCATCTGGAAACACACAGTGGCTTTAGTGTCTTTAGCTGCAACGTTCTGTGGAAGTTCATTTGTTTTTTAATGAAAAGCCCAAACCAGGACAGAAGCTCACCTTCTCCTTGATCTTCTTACTTTGGTAGATCTTGGTCAAATCCTTCTGTGTCATCGGACATGCCTGGTCCACTCTCGTCAGGAAAACCAGCTGAGGGATTCCTGCAGCACCGACGGTGGAGATACATGGAGGCTCAGATTGTGTGGGCATGTAAAGAACTGAAACCTTCACTAGTAGATCACCCAGCTAGCATGTATGTGCTGCTGGCCCCAGTGTGGTTTGACTGTGGACGATGTGGACTGACCAAAAACACAAAAATACAACATTGGCCCTGCATGGGCCGCCCTGTATCTGACATTCACCATCCTTCCACAGTGTGGCCCATTGGGTTGTAGATTTGGGCCAAAAAAAAAACCACACACTTAGTGCTGCCTACACAAGAACAATCACTGATGGGCTAATCACTGACTAATAATACAAAAAAAATGTAATCTGCTTTGGGCTACTACCTGGAGTAAGACTACAGTGCATTTGGAAGGTCTTCAGACCCTTTCACTTTTTTCATATTTTGTTTTGTTGCGGCCTAATGCTAAAATAATGAAATAATGAAATTCCCCCCATCAGTCTGCACTCTTAATGTTCAATGTTTTAAATGTTCACCATCTGTTAGTATGTCTACTTGTAATCTATGCGCACTTCTCTTATTTTATATTTGCATATTGAAAAAAAATATTCGCATATTGGAGTCTGGTAAATTCAATCTCATTCAGCTGTGCATTACTTGTGGTATGGTCTAAATAAAGTTCACTTTGACCCCATAATGGAAAAATTGAAACAGATTTTTAAAATTTTTTGCAGATATATTATAAACAAAATAACAAAACTATTGCACTGACATAAGCATTCAGGCGTTTCACTCTGTTAGTTGAAACACCTGGATTTGGGGGTTTTCTGCCACTCTCTTCTCAAGCTCTGTCCGGTTGGATGGGGACCATCAGTGGACAGCCATTATCTGGTCTCTTTAGAGATTTTCAAATGGGTTCAAGTCAGGGCTCTGCCTGGGCCGCTCAAGGACCTTCACCACTCCTGTGTCATCTTGGCTGTGTGCTTAGGGTCATTGTCTTGTTGGACGGTGAACCTTTTGGGCCAGTCTGACGACTTCATGCCACCTTGCCATGAGCACCCTCGCCAGTGCTCAACCTTACTCACAACACCTAACATCTTATACAGGTGTGACTGCCCCCAACCGGTCCAATGAGGTAACACCACTTCATAATCAGCTTACATAATGCTATTCCATGACTGCTGGTGTGTCTGTGTAATTTCAGGTTGTAATGCAACACAACAGGAGAAACACCAAGGGGCATGAATAGTTACATGTTTTTCTTGAGATGATAATAATGATGGTTATGTCAGAGGTTTGGTTGATACACTAAATGAATTACAGTAAAATGCCTACATGAATACAGTAATAACTTTCTATATAACAGTGTCATAAATAAAGAAAGTAAGAAATGTGTATTTATTAGATCGTTTTTACACTTGTTTTATTTATAATCAAATACCAAATGCAAAAATTAACTCACCTAATTTACTAGCTTCTTCTCTGATGCTCTTCATTTTCGGGATGACTCCATCGTCCATTATGATAACTTTGTCTGCTGGAATAACGCTGATCAGGCAGTGAATCTGATCGTTCAGGGTGGGGTTACTGATGTAGTGTTTACTGTCTTCAGACATGGAGAATTCGGGATGGAACTAAACAACATAAGACAAAAGAACAACGTACATTTTACAACAATCAGTTTAATCAACTAATTTTATTTATGTATGTAGTTGTGTGTGTGTGTGTGGGGGGGGTTATGTGTGGCAGTTTTAGCTGAGGCTTCACCAGTTGCCCAGGATATGGCAACTGGCTTTATGGACATCAGCCTCCCTGCCCGGCCGCCCTCCCTCCCAACCTTCACAGTTCCAGTTCCCGGCTCATTGCCATTCCAGTTTCTTGCCCCTGTTTTTCTAGGTTGTCTCTGGTTTCCTGTCTTGTCATGTCTGTGTGCTCGTTGTTGTTCTGTTCCATGTGCTTCTTTTTGTTTTGGTTTTTGGCTCCTCCTGTCTCCGCCCCCTTGTCAGTCCCCTCACGTGTCCTTGGTTTGTAGCTCCGCCCCTTCCCAGGTGTTCCTTGTTAGTCCTTGTTCCCTTATACTCCCTGTAGCCCCCTGTGTTCTTACTTGGTGTTCTGTCTCCTTGTTGGTCTTTTGTCTTTGTCAGTGGATTTTGTCTCCATGCCCTTTGATTTTGTCTCTGTTAGTTGTTTGTTTCCCTGTCCCTCAGTCGTGCTTTGTTTCTTAGTTTTCTTAGTGTGTTTGTTGTTTCATCTTGTTTGTTCAACAGTAAACCCTTGCACTTTCTGCATCCTGCCTCCTCGTTCTGTCCCAGTGTAACATACAGTCAGTGTTAAGTCGGTGTTATCCAGCTTACAGTCTCTTACTATACAACTAAGAAGGTAAAACGTAAGCCACTAGGCTCCAGGTGTGTGCTCAAGTACAAGACCAGCACAAAATGTGGGCTGACTGTAGGCTACAGTAAATAATGATTTATTTCTAATAGTGAACAGATTTCTGAAGTCAAATAAGAAAAAAATGGGAATATATATTTGACTAAGTCACTTGTCTCCTGATGTGCCAGGGAATCCTTTTATTTTGTGTGTGTGTGTGTGTGTGTGTGTGTGTGTGTCTTGTTCTTACCTCGTAGTTGTTTGGTATGTGGCCCTTCAAAGCCTTGATGATGTCTTCTTCGTGCACTCCTTCCTGCATGTCTTAAGTTGAATAAAGATGAATTAGATATGGTACGTTACTTGCATAATCCCAGCAGTGAACCAGGAGTGAGGTATCTTACTCTGAAACAGCCTTCTATGTGACTGACCATGGAAATGAGTGGCACCATGCCTGGCAGTTGGCTGACAGACCAATCACAGGAGTGATAAGGGAGCACCCCTGCCCTATAGAAACAGGTGAAGCTTCCAAATTCATAATTCTCAGTAGGGTGGTGAGATACCTGACTCGTGACTCAGAGATTCATTACTTGTTCGGTGTCTCTTTGAGTGAATGATGTAGGCGACTGGCACGCTTTTAATACTGGCCGGATTCACAGTGCAAGTAAAGCCAGGGTAGAGGGAATACAACAGTCCCGGTTAACAGGTCTGTAAGAAAACCCTGGCTCCCGAAGAATGGAGAGGATAAGGGCCCAAGCCTATTTCTTATTTTTACCCCTACCCTTTGTTTTCAAGTGTAACTGAGTTATAAAGGTGGAAAAGGGGAAATATTCCTCCTTTTTTTACACATCAATCAATCAATCAAACAAACAAACGAGTCACAGGATAAAAATAACAGAAAAAAAAACAAAACAAAAAAAAACCAACCATACTTCATTAACAGGCTGCTAGCGGTGCTCTGTAGGTGACCCTGCCAGTCTCCAGTGAAAGCTGAAGAGGGTAAAGTTCAGCTCCTCACTGCTTAAATACATTTAGGGCATCATATGCCTTTAAGGAGGCAGATATAGTTATTTATTATTGCCACTTGTTAGCCAAAAGACTTCGAAACCGATGTTTGCAGAATTAAAAAGCCAGGAACGGTTTATTCACCAACAGGCAAGCTCAGCAAACAACAGTAAACAGCATAACAAAGGGAGAAGCTAAATCGGAGTCAGAGACAGGCGGAGGTCAGAACCAGGTAGAACAAGCAGCGAGGGCAAACAGGTTTACAGGGGAAGACCGAAGGGGAAACCAAAGCAAGAAAGCACAGGTACAAACCGTAGAGTCAGAACACAAGCAAAAGGGATAAAGCGAACGAGTAGTGGAGGAACGAAGGGAGTCGGAAACCAGAATGAGACAACACAAGAAAGGAACGCTCAGGATTGCTAAACTAAGTTTGGCGAAGCTTCGCAGGGAACCTGTGTGAAACCCAGCCTTAAATACAGGCAGTAATTAGTTACAGCTGGAGTTAAAACTCAGGTAACCTAGAGCGTATCACGGACTCCGAACGGGGGCGCATAGACATGACGTCATCGAGCGTGGCCCTCTGGGAAGTGGAGTCCTGAAGAGAGGAGAAGCCGAGGAGACGCGGAGGCGTGACACCACTAAGAATTCTTTGGTGATATGAAGCTGAACTTGACTGTTTAATCACCAGTTTCAACATCAAGTTTCCCCATTCCACCTTAAATGGTGCAGCAACCTCAGGTACCAGAACATAACTGCTGCACCATTTAAGGTGGAATGGAAAATTTCACTAGGTAGCGCAGAGACCATGGTGATCTAACAGACAACATACATATTTGTGTCCCTTGTGCAGCCATCTTGACAATAAGTCGCAGGGCATTCTGGGAATTTTCTTCTAAGTTTCTTCTGAGGGGTCATGTAGCCCTAACACTTACCTAACCCATCTCTCCATCTCAATAACAATCTGGACAACCCTACTCCTAGACGTGAACACGCAAAACGGAGGGGTAGGGCTAAGTCTTAGGGGCATAGGGTGAAATGAGATGGGGTCAAGGTGAAAGAGGCGAAGGGGTATACGCCCCAGCCCCTAAGCCATCGTAGTAGTAGGGTATACTGTTCTAGAAATTGCCTGAACATAAAAGACAGAAGGGGGGCTAAGACCCTGTGAAGTGAGAGAAGCCTACACTAAGCTCTGTGGGTGCCAGAGAAGATCAAATCTGATCTGGGTGGAGAGACCAGCTACATGTAGTACATGTCCCCTACAACCATCCCTTTAAGAAGAGCTCAGCAGTAGCCATTCGTACAATGAGCTCAGAGGCCCTTGGCGCCTGGCTTTGGCACAGGTCGATGGGGTCTGTCACCTGTGCGGGCCGAGCAGGCATGACAGGTTCATCAAAGAGGTTTTGGGAAGCAGAGAGCCATTTTGAATCCTTGGTGGGTAAAGTTGGTTTTGGTGTTTCAGGTGTTGGGTGCACCGTTGGTATTTGGAGGTCCAGGTTTCCTGCTCAAGCCAAGCTCCAAGAAATGCTGAGAGAAGATAACGGTCTCTATGGAAGGGCATTAACTACATGAGGGGCATCCAAGATGGCCTTACCACAGCATGGACGGCTGGGTGAACATGTCTTGGAGACAGAAGACGTGTAGAACAGTGAAACCCTTTGCTTCTGTGCCAAAGTCTCATACTGCTAAGTGGCCGAGACGGTCCTTTTTAGGGATGACAGCAGCGTTGAGGATGTCCAGCTTCGCCTCCATCCATTAAGGCAAAAAGCAGATCAAGCCAGAGAGCTTTCTGGCCCACCACCACTAAAGCCCACCACACAGCCACAAACTTCGAATAGTGGAGGTTCCAAAGCACCGGGTTCCAGGCCACCTATCCAGCATGTTGGAAGGGCATGTGTTGGACCCCGCTATGAAAAGTCTTCCTTGGCATGGATGCAATACAGAGTGGGTGAGGGGGCCTTGCAGTGATCAAGGATCATGTGCAGTGCTGAGTGGACATACCTCTTGAAGAACAGCAAGCACAGGAGAAAGGAAAGATCTTCATGGAACTGAGTGAGCATAATGAGTTTGGGAGCTGGGAGCAGGTGCTCCCTTATCACTGGTGTGATTGATGCCAGCTGCCAGATGGTGTTTCCGTTGGTACCTCCAGTCAGTCGGTCCCTGCTAAGGTAAAGACTAAGCATGGAAGCAGTGTTCAGCTACTATGCTGCTGTTAGAGGAGCCCCGACAGTAGACACTTTGAAAGACCACCGTGTCTGAAACGTGTGACAAACAACTTGCCTTTCTTTCCACCGACATCCAGACCCATCACGTCATAGAAGGCGAAAGGTAGGGTTCCAGTAGAGAACTTCTCGTACTGGAAATGCATTTAAATAAACAAACAATGAGTTCGTTCCAATCACAAGCCTAATAATTTCATAATTACCATATTCAGACTCGCAAACCTGTGAGCAGTGGCAACAGTCCACAAACCCAACCCCGGTTACCCTGTAGTCCAACGGTTACAGACAGACTCCATCTGATTCTCTATATACCTCGTTACTCTACTTGACCCCCCGACCTCAGTAGTGGCGGCCCCACATGGTACCGCTGCATTACTTGCCAAAACGCATGAGGCATGTCAGAGGGGGTTCGGTGAATGGAAGTGAGAAAAAGGCGGGAAGTTAAAATCAAAGGAGACTCCAACAGTCAAGGAACTGAAACAAACAGGGACGGGTCAAACAGAAAGGGGATGTCTTTTCTTTTCTGGGTCTTCATGTCTGTCTTCGGTTCCTCTCGCTCAGTTTGACCCATGTGTTTTTTGCAGCACATGTCTTGCCTCTTTTCTGACTTCTTTTAAAGCACGTCTTTTCTCTTTTTCTTTTATCTTTGCTAGTACCGTTACCGACTATCCCTCTGCAAAGGTGTAGCAGTTGACGGCAGTTTGGTGGTATCTTATATTTATCGGTGCATCAGGTGCAGCTTGTTGGGTGATCAGCCCGGGGCGTTTTGGGGTTTGGAGTTCCAGCTGTAGTTACCCCGGAGAGGTGCTGCCGCAGCAGGCGCCCTCTGCTGGCAGCAGGCGGAATCGCTGCTAGAACTCTTATAGGTGGTGACTGATGGTGGTGTGTAAGTGTGTGTGTGTGTGTGTGTGTGTGTGCTGGTGTGAGTGGATCGGACGCAGCAGGGCTGCTGAAACTTATGGTTGACCATTATTATATATCATACACTATTATTATTATAAGTGGGTAATTCTCAGTCCAGCAGTGACAATAAGGTGTGTCAAAACTCCAGCCTGTCTGGAATTTTGACAACATGTGTAACGCCAGCACATTACACATGATACATGCTCTGTGGTGGTCCTGTGGGGGTCCTGACCAATGAAGGAACAGGCTAATAAAGTATACAGAGAAACAGATGGACTACAGTCTGGAACTGTTGAACTATATATAGTAATGATCCCGTATTCCTCACAAGTGGACTCACCTTTGTGGTGAAAGTCTTCTCAGTTAAATCTGGAGCAGCCAGACAGTTGATGAACTGACGTCCTTCGAAGATGCTTTTGATGGTGTTGATGATGCTGGACTTCCCCGCTCCGATCGGCCCATGCAGGAGAAACCGAAGCTCTGTGACTTCATCACTGTTAATGCGAAAGCTCTGTAGAGGTGTGATCATTGGTTTGAAACTGGGAAGGGAAAAGAAAACAACCAGTTCATAGTACTGGGTTTGGGAAAGATGGTCTTGTGTACGTGGCGGGACTGAGTATGGTCTTCTTTGGTTGTTTGGGGATGTAATACACATTGCTGACTAGCTTGGCCTGCTAGCGTTACAGCTTAGAGACACTTTACTGCAACCTAGTCTCACAACCCAGACCTCTGGATCTCAGCATGGCCAGGATATACTTGAAGCTCGGACAGCTCCAGAGCTCATAACCCTTACCGCTGATCCTACCGCAGGCTCTAAATAGAATGCAGCATCACCAGGGCTCACCACACTCAAGAACATGGTGCATGGAGCAGCTGGTGTAGGCAAGATTACGTGAAGCGTTCACAGCAGAGGTTCTATCGGCTGGACTCCTGTGTAAACTTGGAATGGCATGTGCATTGCTGAAACCTGGAACAGGACACCACAGCCATCCCATGCATTGCCGCAGTGTCTTGCTTTGGTTCACCAGTGTAGAGAATCGATGTCTGTTGGTGTGGCTCCTAATGCTGTTGTCATGTTGAAATAAGCACTGACGTCCGTGGAACAGAAAATCAGTCTGGCCGGCAGAGTATGCTGCTCCAAAAATATGCTTGGTGGTAATGGCACATTCACAGATGTGCAGGTTACCCAATAACACAGCCCCCCCCCCCCACCCCCTGCTTACCATGACAGACACTGATCTTTGAATTTAATGGTGGTACCAGTCTGGATGGGGATGATCTTCTTTGGCCTGGAGCACAGTTGACTTATCAGACCATGAGAAATGTTTCCACTGTGCATAAGAGTGTCCAGATAGGTTGCCAGTGTTTCTGGGCATTGGCACTGATGAAGTCTGCTGTGCATTAGTACAGTCTAATAATAATTGTGGCTGCAGTGACAGATCTCTGATTGTGTTCTGTAAGTACGGTTTCTCTGATTATTCCTGATCCTGTGTGGTTAGGTCCATTGGGAAGCATGATGGTTCTAAGTGCAGTGCCATCTGAGAATTCCAAGGTCTGGGACGTCCAGTTGTGGTTTTCGGTCATGCTCAATAACCCTTCTATAGGTCCTCCTTAATCTTTTACCTGACATCCTTGCCATCACTGGCTATGGAGTTTCTGTTTAACCTGCTGGGTTTTTAAATCCTAATCCTTTTTTATTAAGGACTAGGGCAAAATCATTCTTAGTCCTAAATCGCTCCTGTTTTGGCACATGTTGGAGCCGTCAATTGAGGGTATATTTAAAAGAGCAGTGTGGAGTTAATAGGACTACATGCATTACTTTCAGTCTAATACAGATCAAAGTAAAATTTAAAAATACTACTTTTTCTATTTTCTTACATACTCTACTTCACCTACTTTCACAACTTTATTAGAATAGAGCTGTGTAATGCCAACATATTTAGACTTTTTAAAATTAGAATAGAGCTGTGTAAGGCCAACATATTTAGAATTTTTTAAATTAGAATAGGGCTGTGTAATGCCAACATATTTCGATATTTTAAAATTAGAATAGGGCTGTGTAATGTCAACATATTTAGATTTTCTAAAATTAGAATAGAGCTGTGTAAGGCCAACATATTTAGAATTTTTTTAATTAGAATAGGGCTGTGTAATGCCAACATATTTAGATTTTTTAAAATTAGAATAGAGCTGTGTAATGTCAACATATTTAGATTTTCTAAAATTAGAATAGAGCTGTGTAATGCCAACATATTTAGAATTTTTAAAATTAGAATAGGGCTGTGTAATGCCAACATATTTAGATTTTCTAAAATTAGAATAGAGCTGTGTAATGCCAACATATTTAGAATTTTTTAAATTAGAATAGGGCTGTGTAATGCCAACATATTTAGATTTTAAAATTAGAATAGAGCTGTGTAATGCCAACATATTTAGATTTTTTAAAATGAGAATCGAGCTGTGTAATGCCAACATATTTAGATTTTTTAAAATTACAATAGAGCTGTTTAATGCCAACATATTTAGATTTTTTAAAATTAGAATCGAGCTGTGTAATGCCAACATATTTAGATTTTTTAAAATTACAATAGAGCTGTGTAAGGCCAACATATTTAGAATTTTTTTAATTAGAATAGGGCTGTGTAATGCCAACATATTTAGATTTTTTAAAATGAGAATCGAGCTGTGTAATGCCAACATATTTAGATTTTTTAAAATTACAATAGAGCTGTTTAATGCCAACATATTTAGATTTTTTAAAATTAGAATCGAGCTGTGTAATGCCAACATATTTCGATTTTTTAAAATTAGAATCGAGCTGTGTAATGCCAACATATTTAGAATTTTTTAAATTAGAATAGAGCTGTGTAATGCCAATATATTTAGAATATTAAAAATTAGAATAGAGCTGTGTAATGCCAACATATTTAGAATTTTTAAAATTAGAATAGAGCTGTGTAATGTCAACATATTTAGAATTTTTAAGATTAGAATAGAGCTGTGTAATGCCAACATATTTAGAATTTTTAAAATTACAATAGAGCTGTGTAATGCCAACATATTTAGATTTTTAAAAATTACAATAGAGCTGTGTAATGCCAACATATTTAGATTTTTTAAAATTAGAATAGAGCTGTGTAATGCCAACATATTTAGATTTTTTTTAAATTAGAATAGAACTGTGTAATGCTAACATATTTAGAATTTTTAAAATTAGAATAGATCTGTGTAATGCCAACATATTTAGATTTTTTTTTAATTAGAATAGAGCTGTGTAATGCCAACATATTTAGATTTTTTTTTAATTAGAATAGAGCTGTGTAATGCCAACATATTTAGAATTTTTAAAATTAGAATAGATCTGTGTAATGCCAGCATATTTAGATATTTTAAAATTAGAATAGAGCTGTGTAATGCCAGCATATTTAGAATTTTTAAAATTAGAATAGAGCTGTGTAATGCCAACATATTTAGAATTTTTAAAATTAGAATCGAGCTGTGTAATGCCAACATATTTAGATATTTTAAAATTAGAATAGAGCTGTGTAATGCCAGCATATTTAGATATTTTAAAATTAGAATAGAGCTGTGTAATGCCAGCATATTTAGATATTTTAAAATTAGAATAGAGCTGTGTAATGCCAGCATATTTAGATATTTTAAAATTAGAATAGAGCTGTGTAATGCCAACATATTTAGATTTTTAAAAATTACAATAGAGCTGTGTAATGCCAACATATTTAGATTTTTTTAAATTAGAATAGAGCTGTGTAATGCCAACATATTTAGATTTTTTTTTAATTAGAATAGAACTGTGTAATGCTAACATATTTAGAATTTTTAAAATTAGAATAGATCTGTGTAATGCCAACATATTTAGATTTTTTTTTAATTAGAATAGAGCTGTGTAATGCCAACATATTTAGATTTTTTTTTTAATTAGAATATAGAGCTGTGTACCCCCCCCCCACCCCCCCTGACCCGCCTATTTATTTAGAATTTTTAAAATTAGAATAGATCTGTGTAATGCCAGCATATTTAGATATTTTAAAATTAGAATAGAGCTGTGTAATGCCAGCATATTTAGAATTTTTAAAATTAGAATAGAGCTGTGTAATGCCAACATATTTAGAATTTTTAAAATTAGAATAGAGCTGTGTAATGCCAACATATTTAGATATTTTAAAATTAGAATAGAGCTGTGTAATGCCAGCATATTTAGATATTTTAAAATTAGAATAGAGCTGTGTAATGCCAGCATATTTAGATATTTTAAAATTAGAATAGAGCTGTGTAATGCCAGCATATTTAGAAATTTTAAAATTAGAATAGAGCTGTGTAATGCCAACATATTTAGATTTTTTTCTTTAGATTAGTGAAGTGAATTTTTTTAATAACTTACTTTTTCCTATATTGACTGGCAGACCACAGTATGTACGCCTGCACCACTGTGTGTCAGACAGAGTGGTAAGCAACACTGGAGCCCCGCAGGGAACTGTCCTCTCTCCCTTCCTCTTCACCCTCTACACCACAGACTTCAACTACTGCACAGAGACCTGCCATCTTCAGAAGTTTTCTGATGACTCTGCAGTAGTTGGATGTATCAGCAGGGGTGATGAGGATGAGTACAGGGCCACGGTGAACGACTTTGTTGCGTGGTGTGAGCTGAACCATCTGCAGCTCAACGTGACAAAGACAAAGGAGCTGGTGGTGGACCTGAGGAGGGACAAAACACAGGTGACCCCTATTTCCATCAAGGGGGTCAGTGTGGACACTGTGGAGGACTATAAATACCTGGGTGTTCACATTGACAATAAACTGGACTGGGCTAAGAACACTGACGCCCTCTACAAGAAGGGCCAAAGTCGTCTCTATTTTCTGAGGCGTCTGAGGTCCTTCAACATCTGCAGGACTATGCTAAGGATCTTCTACGAGTCTGTGGTGGCGAGTGCCATCCTATACGCTGTTGCATGCTGGGGCAGCAGGCTGAGGGTGGCAGACGCCAACCGGCTTAATAAACTGATCCGCAAAGCCAGTGATGTTGTGGGTGTGGAGCTGGACTCGCTGATGGCAGTGTCTGAGAGGAGGACGCTGGCTAAGCTGCAGACCATCATGGATAACGGCTCCCATCCTCTCTATCACACAGTGATGAGTCACAGGAGCACATTCAGTGCAAGACTCATCCAGCCAAAATGCACTACCGAACGTCACAGGAGGTCATTCCTACCTGTGGCCATCAGACTTTATAACTCCTCCCTTAGAGCACAACACCATTCACATGTACAGTAATAACAGCTAAACAATAATTTAATTATGTGTGCGACAGCTCAAAATGTGCAATATTTTTCTAACTTCTGAACACTTACTGCTGTTAACAGTATATCTGTACTCATTATTATAGCCACAGCCACTTTACTTTTATTTTATCTTTATTGTATTATAAGACTTTGTATATGTGTACATATTGAAAATTTCTCTCTTGTTGTAAATTATTATTGTTTATTCTAAATGGTTGCTACTGTAAAAACTGCAATTTCCCCCTGGGATTAATAAAGTATTTCTGATTCTGATTCTGATTCTGATATGGTTACACCTGTAGTGTTTAGTGAGAAATTTAGTATTCCATATACCATATTAACAAAGCTACCGTATTATCATATTTAATAAAAAAAACATATTAATATAGTGGCATTTCTGACTGAGTACAAATACTTACTGTTAAAATAACTCTTGAAACAATGATATTACCAATTCATATTAAATAATAATTTTATCAGTATAAGCGTCAGACTAAAACTTATCTGAATTAATGATTAAAGTCTACATAGATTTTAGGAGTCTGAAGGAGTTGGGAGGAGTTGAATATTGTTGATTTGTTTGAATATTATATCATATTTCTATTTATTTTATAATGTTTTTTTGTTTGTTTTTAAGGAAAGCAGCACTGAGGGTAAGATCCAGGTCAAGCTGAGATCAGTCATAAGTTGAGTGGCTCTTATTCCACAGCCTAAAATATCACTGGCTGTGTCACAGTGTATGATATGACGTTGAAGACTTTAGACTTACTTCCATTCCACTGTCCTCCATTCTTTGAGTTCTGCAAGACATACATGAGACATTGTAGAAGCAAATCTATTTGGGTACCAGAAAAGAACATTCTCAGGGTTAAACTTTAACAGGGAACATTATCGCTATGGCTACTAATCTGGATTTAGCTTTAGAATTAGGCAGGAAGTATCTGTATGTATGCCAAAATTTCAAAACCTTGTTCTCATCAGAACCTTCATAATAAACCTCTGATTTAATACTGTTAGTTAACAGCAGCAATCCATTTCTTTACTATCTTTACTATCTGTTACCAATGGTTAGATTTACTATACAAATATATGTATATATATATATATATATATATATATATATATATATATATATATATATATATATATATATAAATATATATAAATATATATATATATATATATATATATACACACACATATACCTATTTATAAACCTCAATAGAAAGTAGACATATGTGAATTTACGAACACATATTTGAACAAAAACAAAACAGACATACACACTTTCTGCAACTGATGCCTGCAACCAGAAAAACTGGGACAAAGACAACTTGGGACACTAAACAAATTGTGAAGAAAATAGAAATAGGAATGCTCTCCCATTCATGTCTAATACAGGCCTCTCTCATCTTGAGCCTTCTTTGTCGCACCTTCCTCTTTACGATGCGCCAAATGTTCTCTATAGGTGAAAGATCTGGACTGCAGGCTGGCCATTTCAGTACCCGGATCCTTCTCCCACGTAGCCATGATGCTGTGATTGCTGCAGAATGTGGTCTGGCATTATCTTGTTGAGAAATGCAGGGTCTTCCCTGAAAGAGATGACGTCTAGATGGGAGCATATGTTGTTCTAGAACCTGAACATAGTTCTCTGCATTAATGGTGCCTACCAGACATGCAAGCTGCCCATGCCACAAGCACTCATGCAACCCCATACCATCAGTGATGCAGGCTTCTGAACGGAGCGTTGATAACAACTTGGGTTATCCTCGTCCTCTCTGGTCCGGATGACATGGCGTCCCAGTGTTCCATAAAGAACTTCAAATCGTGACTCATCTGACCACAGAACAGTCTTCCATTCTGCCACACTCCATTTTAAAAGACCCCTGGCCCAGTGCAAACGTCTGAGCTTGTGGAGCTTGCTTAGAAATGGCTTCCTTTTTGCACTATAGAGTTTCAGCTGGCAACGGCGGATGGCACGGTGGATTGTGTTCACTGACAATGCTTTCTGGAAGTATTCCTGAGCCCATTCTGTTATTTCCTTGACAGTGGCATTCCTGTTTGAGGTGCAGTGAGGTTTAAGGGCCCGGAGATCACGAGCATCCAGTAGAGTTTTACGGCCTTGACTCTTACGCACAGCGATTGTTCCATGATGATGATTGTTTTGATGATGTTATGCACAGTTGATGATGATAACTTAAAAGTCTTTGCTATTTTACGCTGGGTAACACCATTCTGGTACTGCTGCACTATCTTTCTGCGCAACAATGGTGGAATTGGTGATCCTCTTACCATCTTGGCTTCAGAGAGACACTGAGAGATCTTTTTATACCCAATCATGTTGTCAATTGACCTAATTAGTGTTAATTGGTCTTCCAGCTGTTCGTTATATGCTTAATTTCCTTTTTCCATCCACTTATTGCTACTTGTCCCAACTTTTTTGGGAATTGTTGACGCCATGAAATTTTGAAACAACATATTTTTCCCTTAAAATGATACATTCTCTCAGTTTAAACTTTTGATCTGTGATTTGTGTTCTATTCTGAATAAAATATTAGATGTTGGCACCTCCACATCATTGCATTCGGTTTTTATTCACAATTTGTTTAGTGTCCAAACTTTTTTGGAATGCGGTTTGTATTAAATATGGAGAATTTTTGTAATATGTGCCCATTTTTAATGTTATGCCAACGACAACGACAACGACAACAACAACAACAAAAACCAGCAAAAAGAGTTGGGACAGGGTTTTATTTACCACTGTTTTCATCACACCTTCTTTAAACAACATGTAAAGCAGGAAGTCTGAGGATCATCTCAGTACAGAATGCTTTATAAATGAGAAGAGGAAGCCTGAAAAAGACATTTCTCGGATGGTAGCTTTCACAGATGTGCCCTATGTGCATTCACAGATGTGCACGATGGCACCTTTAGGGCTTTACTTCTAAAAGACTCCGCCTCTCTGAGATAATAATTTTCATATGGGTATAAAAATGACCCGTAGCCAGGCAACATAAGTGGCTAGATGTTCCACCAGGTGTATTTAGCAGTACACAGCTTCGCCGGTCTTTTGTCCCAGCTGTCCCACCTTGTTGGAAATGTGTTTCAATTCAAAATGTTTTCTAGAGACAGTCTGTTAGTGTGTGCCTAAAGATCTCATACTTACCCACAGTGACCATGGCAGAGCATGAAGCACTACCAGACTTGTTCTTCACGGTTACAGTGTACTTCCCTTCATCTTGCATTGTAGCGTTCTTGATTTCCAAGGTGCATGTTTTACCTTTAAGGCTTTTTATGTGCTTGTCTGTCACACATTGCAGGCTCTGACCGTTCTTCTCCCACTTAGCTTTTATGTCTGCTGTGTTTGCCTCACAGCGAAGACTAACGTCTCCTCCTTCTTTCACTTGTTTATCAGCCAAAACTGACTCAAATTCTGTTAGAAACAGTAGGATGGGGTCTGTTAGGGGAAAAAATACTCATCCTGGGAATTTTAATCCAGAAAAAGCCATTTTGATTTGTGTTTGTGGAGTTAGTGTATGTAACATAGATTCTCTCTCTTTCTCTAATATATATATGTATATATATATATATATATACGCGTCCAATAATATAATCCTGATACCTAATAGCAGTCAGTGTGCCATTGTCTAGCCTGTAGAGGTCTACTCTCATCTGCTCTCATCTGTGAAAAGCACAAGATGCATCTGCCAATTCTGGTGTTCTGTGGCAAATGCCAATCGAGCTCTACGGTGCTGGCCAGTAAGCACAGGGCCCACTACAGGACGTCGAGGCCCTCAGGCCGCCCTCATGAGGCCTGTTTCTGATTGTTTGGTCAGACACATTCACAGCAGTAGGGCTCTGGCAGTGCTCATCTTGTTCCTCCTTGCACAGATACCGGTCCTGCTGAGGGGTTAAGGACCTTCTACAGCCTTGTCCAGCTCTCCTAGAGTAACTGCCTGTCTCCTGGAATCTCCACCGTACTCTTAAGACTGTGCTGGGAGACACAGCAAACCTTGTGGCAATGGCACATGTTGATGTGCCATCCTTTAGTAGTTGGACTACCTAGTAGTTGGTCATGCTTGTTATGTAAAGTGACTGTTGTTGAAATAACCCTATATAATTATCTGTACAGGCTTTAATCTGTGGTCATGCGGGGAGGTGTGGTGTGTTATTTGGATCATTCTAACTCACCAAGTTTTGTTGCCAGTGTTCCCATGTTTGAACATCTGGAAGACAAAAATAACTGTATTAGTAGTTATTAGTCTTTATCAGTTCTTCAGTAACAGTCTACAGCTCTGAGATAAATGAGAGAGCACTCCAGTTTCTTCTCCAGAGAAACTGATAATTTTAAGGTGGTCCCTTTAATTTTTCCAGAGCTGTATGTAGTCCCTGTAAATGAGCACATCATTCAGCATGGGCTCCTGCAGATTTAAAACATCTGTCTGAATACACTAAATCTGTCTGACTGGCATCTCTTTAGTATATCTCTTCTTGGCTACACCATACTGTGCTCTTAACAGATCTCTTCACTCTCCAAACCATCTACAGAAGTAGCTCAGTTTTTATTTTAAAGAACATTGTTGACAACAACAGCGTAATCTCACATTGGGTAAATGATTATGAAGTGTAAGATAAAAACCTGAACAAGTAAAGCATGGTGGTGGCAGCATTATGCTTTAAGCCTGTGTTCCAATAAGCTGGTTGCTGCAGCCAAGAATGAATTCTATGTGTATTAAAATTACTGAACCTTAGGTGGGCATGACAAAACAATAATAAAAAAAAAATCCAGCAAAGAATGAATGACCAGTTGAAAGCTCAGACCTCAGGCCATATATTAAATAGTCACATCGTCGCTGTCCAATGAAAAAACATGTATCCCCATTTTTTGTCCATTTTTACTTTTGTGCATCCAGCTGCTGCTGTTTACACTGTGTGAGAATCTCATGATAATTGGACCCACAGAAACAGCCCAAAAGTGTTTGGAAAGACGTCTGGTTCCATTGACTTCCATTCAAATTAAATGAGGTTTTTGGCCTCTCCTGTAAAGTTGCCATTTTGGAGATACTTGTTTTTCTTTGGACAGCGACGATATGCAAAAGACTAGGTGCTCCTGATCAGGTGATATTTGGAAAATATATGGAAAAACATATTGAAAAAATAACGTACTGGAAATAAACAACATAAATTATGTTTTCTGCAAAAAAACAAAAAAAAAACAAAAGCAACTAAATTAGCAGGAAATGTCCATATTTAAAATAGAGGATGTATTACCTGTATTATTTGTCCATGCATCTAAGCAAGCAAATAAATATCATATAGGGAGTGTTTACATTTCTTATGTTTTTGTTAAGTACATGATTTAAGGCATAACAAAACAGGAAGCTGAAGAATGCAGAGCTACTCTAAACTGCATTCTAAGGTTTTTAAATATGTATCAGGTTTAGTTATGGTCATATGTAATATGACTGTAACAGTAACTCAGATTTAGACCCTGTAATATTAAAAGCTCTTATATAAGGTTAGGCCAGCTGAACTTACCTGTACTAGACGTGCTGCTGAGCCCTGAGTCCTCCTGCTCCGTCTGATCCTCTGTGTTTGCAGCCTCTGCTCGATTATATACTCGCTCATTTCACTTCCATGTTTGACCCCATGATGAGGCTGGGGTGGGAGGGGTGCTTATATATCTTATAAAGGGCTGATTTCTGGGAAATTAAAACTGAAAGCATGTTTGAGGTCACTGATGAGCATATGATGTCTGCTTCTGTGTTTATTCATCAGTTATTATCTGTTTTAATAGAATCAGTTCAGACTCTGCTACAGCTTCACATGTGGAACTAGTTTGAACAGTGCTTTGAAGCTTTTCACTCTGTGGAAATGCATGGGCATCTTTTAGATAAAAGCAGTGTGAATAAAGAGTAATGTCCTGGCAGCAGGGGGATGGAAAATGTCTGTATAAAAACAGAAACAAACTGTTTTATTGAAAACATAGATGAACCGTATAAGCACAGTAGTTATCTTTAACACAAAGATACGATGGGAAATGTAATAATTGATATCAGTCGTCAGTTGTGAGGTATTAGTCATCAGTTGTCAGATATCAGTCGTCAGTTGCCAGGTATGAGGTATCAGTCACATGACATCCACAGCAATGCTTCTCCATGATCTTTGAGGCTTTTGGGAAAACATGGCATTCCAGTTACCAGTGGTTTGTCAAGAGAGGACCTCCTTCTCCTGGCTGGCTAATGCTCTGAGCAGCCATTCCATTCCTCCAGGAGGGCAGGAGGAGTAGGCATCCACTCAGAAAAGTTCCTGGCAGCTCCTTGCTCCTCAGTCTCTCCGGATCTGACAACCCTGGATCTCCAACTGCTTTAAGACATCCAGAGTCTCGCTGACTTTGTGAGGAGCCTTGAATCCTGGCTGAATACTGCCAAACCCTGCCCCTGGCTTCAGTCTACCATCGGCCTCATTCCTCCCAGCCCCTCTACCTCCACTGCCTCGTCAGCCTTGTCTTCCTTGCTGATGCTGACTTGCTGATGCCTTTGCTGATGCTGACGTGCCTGTGTTAGCCTTTGGTTAGCCATTTGTTCCTCCTGGTGAAACTGCTGTCTCTCCACATCACGAGGGTATGGAATGTAAGTCTGGCCTCTTTGCTGCTTCCTTCTCTGGCTGTCGACCATTAAATAATGGATTGTGATGACTTTTCATTTTTCTTGACCCACTTAATCCTAGGCTGCAGGGCAATCTCTTTCTTGGGGAGTTTGAGCCTGTACTTGGCCGTGATGGCTGACTTTAGCCAGAGATACGTGGGTTCGCTGTTCTTGAATATCGTAAGTTGTTTCGGGCTAAATTCTTGCTCCATCTTTAGATCCCACAACCGTTCCTGGAATGACCTTTGCTGTCCGTGGTGCTGAACCTGTAAACGCTCCTTGTGGGGAACGCATGGTCGCACCTTTGGCAATTTTAATAGGAATGCTAACACTTTCTGCAAGAACCTCCACCCAAAATCCATTTGGTGACCGTTCTCTGAATTGGGGAAATCAGCAGTAAAGGATGGTGGAAGGAAAATCCTAGCCTAGCCCAATTCTCCTAGCCTGTATTATCCTAGCCTAGCCTAATTCTCCTAGCCTGTATTATCCTAGCCTAGCCCAATACTCCTAGCCTGTATTATCCTAGCCTAGCCTAATTCTCCTAGCCTGTATTATCCTAGCCTAGCCCAATACTCCTAGCCTGTATTATCCTAGCCTAGCCTAATTCTCCTAGCCTGTATTATCCTAGCCTAGCCCAATACTCCTAGCCTGTATTATCCTAGCCTAGCCCAATTCTCCTAGCCTGTATTATCCTAGCCTAGCCCAATAATCCTAGCCTGTATTATCCTAGCCTAGCCCAATAATCCTAGCCTGTATTATCCTAGCCTAGCCCAATAATCCTAGCCTGTATTATCCTAGCCTAGCCCAATAATCCTAGCCTGTATTATCCTAGCCTAGCCCAATTCTCCTAGCCTGCATTATCCTAGCCTAGCCCAATTCTCCTAGCCTGTATTATGCTAGCCTAGCCCAATTCTCCTAGCCTGTATTATCCTAGCCTAGAACAATAATCCTAGCCTGTATTATCCTAGCCTAGCCCAATAATCCTGGCCTGTATTATCCTAGCCTAGCCCAATAATCCTAGCCTGTAATATCCTAGCCTAGCCCAATTCTCCTAGCCTGTATTATCCTAGCCTAGCACAATAATCCTAGCCTGTATTATCCTAGCATACCCCAATACTACTAGCCTGTATTATCCTTGCCTAGCCCAATAATCCTGGCCTGTATTATCCTAGCCTAGCCCAATAATCCTAGCCTGTAATATCCTAGCCTAGCCCAATTCTCCTAGCCTGTATTATCCTAGCCTAGCCCAATAATCCTAGCCTGTATTATCCTAACCTAGCCCAATTCTCCTAGCCTGTATTATCCTAGCCTAGCCCAATAATCCTAGCCTGTATTATCCTAGCCTAGCAGTAAAGGATGGTGGAGGGAGTATCATGGTTTGGGGATGCTTTGCTGCTTCAGGGATTGGACGCTAAGCCGTTGTTGAAGGAACAATAAATTAAATTATAGTCTAGCCCAATAGTCCTAGCCTGTATTATCCTAGCCTAGCCCAATAATCCTAGGCTATATTAATAAAATGTTAAGATTGTGCTATACCAGTAAGCTTATCATTCAAATACAGAATGTATGCTTTGGTCACTATGGTGACACACGTGTCACTGTCCATTAAAGTCCATTAAAAAGAAAC
This sequence comes from Prochilodus magdalenae, assembly GCA_024036415.1. NCBI lineage: Eukaryota > Metazoa > Chordata > Actinopteri > Characiformes > Prochilodontidae > Prochilodus > Prochilodus magdalenae. The sequence continues at coordinate 74,739 of JAMWET010004991.1, forward strand.
TAACCTTTTTATTAAAACATTATGCACATTTAAAATGCCATTGCTAAATATTTCTAGCTAAATTATTGATATTGTATTTGAACATTAAATAAAGTTAAATAAAATAGATCAAGTTAAAGTTTCAGGTTTATTTTATTTATGCATTGAAGTGCTTGTGGTGAGGCTCAGGGTAATACTCTACAGCAAGACAACATTATATACTGTACATTACTAACTAAGCTTTAAAATGAAGAGATAAAATAACATTAAGTACTGATTTATCATTGCAGGGTCCTACTCTCCAAAAATACCTATG
>JAMWET010004992.1:0-12500 GCA_024036415.1 Prochilodus magdalenae
GTTTCAGGCTTACTACATGCTGACCTTACACTGCAACAACTTCTAGTGTGCTTACATAAGCAGGCGGCGAGTTATGCGCCCGGTGCTAGCGTTGGACACTGGAAATGCGATGTTACCCCAGAAACAGCACTATCCTTTCTAAGCAGTTTACCCTACTACCTGCCTCAGTCTACATACAATAAAGATTAATCAAATCATAAAGGCTGATTCAAAGGGCTGTTCAGTCTTATCCCTAAACTGACAATGTAAATGTCAACCATGTAAAACATGATCAGTTGTTGAAGACAGAAAGAAATAGAAATCAGATGAACGATCTTGCTAATGGGGATGAAAACCTACAGTATCACCTGCTCCTCTGTGGAATAAGGGACTGGAAACCCCTCATCTAATAGGACAGATAGATGGATCAACAGATCAAACGATAGACAAATAGACAGACAGACAGACAGACAGGACAGACGACAGACAGACAGGACAGACAGGACAGATAGACAGATAGATAGATAGATAGATGATAGATTAGATAGATAGATAGATAGATAGATAGATAGATAGATAGATTAGATAGATAAGATGAGAGATGGATAGATAGATAGATAGAAAGAGAGATAGATAGATAGATAGATTAGATAGATAAGATAGTCCAAAAATTACAGCCGGGAGGGATGGATGGATGGGATGGGATGGATGGATGGATTGGATGGATGGATGGATGGATGGAATGGTATGGATGGATAGGACAAGATAGAACAGACAGGACAGACAGATAGATAGATCGAAGGATAGATAGATAGATAGATAAGATCAGATAGGACAGACCAGACAGGAACAGTCCAAAATACAGCCCAGTCCGATGGAGTGGATGGATGGCATGGATGGATGGATGGATGGATAGATAGATTATATATATAGATAGATAGATAGCACAGATAGAGCAGAACAGGACAGGACAGATAGATAGATAGATAGATTATGATAGATAGATAGACAGTCCAAAATACAGCCGGATGGATGGATGGAGGGATGGATGGATGGATGGAATGGGTGGATAGATAGATAGATAGAATAGATTAAGATAGATAGAGATAGATAGATAGATAGATAGATAGATAGATAGATAGATAGGACAGTCCAAAATACAGCCGGATGGAATGGATGGATGGACGGATGGATGGAATGGATGGATGGAATGATGGATGTGACAGACGGACAGACAGACAGACAGACAGATAGATTAGATAGATTAGATAGATAGGATAGATAGATAGAATAGATAGATAGATAGATAAGATAGATAGATAGACAGTCCAAAATACAGTCGGATGGATGGATGGATGGACCTGGATGGATGGATGGTATGGATGTGATGGATGGAGGATGGATGGATGGATTGGATGGATAGATAGATAGATAGATAGATTAGATCGATAGATAGATAGATAGACAGAACAGTCCAAAATACAGCCAGGATGGATGGATGGATGGATGGAAGGATGGATGGGAGGGGCACAATGAATAACACACTCCTCCTGCACACACCAGAGACTGGAGGGTGTCCTAGATGGGGTCGCTAACACTATTTCCACCTTCACTGTAGATCAGTTAATATAAAAATATAATAGGAGGACATAGGAACGTAATATGATCAATGAAAAGTTTTCCAACAGTAGTGAGACAATATTGTCATAAAAACATTTCTCACTGTATCTTGAAGCCGCTATTGATTCCCAACCCTAGCGAGTCCTGTAAATGCATCAAAGGAGCTTTAAGTTTGAGTAAGATGTGGAGTTCGGACAGCAGCTATGAAAAGACTCGGGCAAAAGGAACTTATTCCAGCGCGCTCGCTGTGAGAATCTCAATGGAGTCTTCACAGCGGCTATCACTAGACATTCCCAAAGATTCTGGCTTTGGAGATAAAAAGGGAGTCAAATCAGCGAAAATACTTGTCAATGTGTAGTTGTAGATGTAACAGCTGATACAGTCTGCTTCATTCGGTTACTGCCCGGTCCCTGCATGACTGGAATAAAGGGGAGGAAGATAGCTCGGATAAATATTCCCCTTCACAGCCGGGGCCTGTCAGGCTGTGATTACCAAACATCACCAGGAAAAAGAGCACCAGCAGCCGCTTTTTCTCCTTCCCTGGTCTTAATCAGGGGGCTCTGATATGCCTGCTTTTTCCAATTCTAGCACAAGATTGCAGAGCCGCGAGTTGCACGTCATTCCTAAGCAAGGCACGGCTTTCCCGCAGCCCTTCAGATTTACAAGCAGCACTCAACATGAAGGGGCAGGGGAGGGAAAAAAAGAGAAAAGAAAGGAGTGAGAAGAAAGAGGAGGGGGGGGGTTTAATTTGGATCGCTTTTCATGGAGTGTGAAAAGGGCTTCCGCAATCCCCAAAAATCAATCCCGACCTGCTGGAATACTGAGCTAGAGGTGAGAGGTGCTTAGCTCTCGCTGCTACATCACAGAAGACGTGAGTGGCTGTGTGTGTGTTGTGTGAGTGTGTGTCTGATTGTGGGTGTGCATGAGTCTGAGTGTGGATGTGTGTCAGTCATGGATGTGTATTAGAGGACAGAAAAGGAAGAGAGTACAGGACAGTGAGAGTGAGAGAGGAGAAGGCGAGTGAGAGAGACTCGAGAGACGAGAGAGGAGAGGAGAGAGGAGCAGAGAGAGGGGTGGAGGACTGAGAGAGAGAGAGATGAGAGACAAGAGACAGAGAGAGAGAGAGACAGAGACAGAGAGGAGAGGAGCAAGATGGAGAGAGAGAGAGAGAGGCAGGACAGAGAGAGAGGAGAGAGGGAGACAGAGAGAGAGGACAGAGAGAGAGAGAGAGAAGAGAGATAGAGAGACAGAGGAGAGAGTACGACAGAGAGTAGAGACGAGTAGAGCGAGAGATGAGAGAGAAGAGAGAGGATAGTGGGATTGGAAGAGGAGAGACGAGAGAGACGAGAGAGACAGAGAAGACAGGACAGAGAGGACACAGAAGAGAGAGAGAGAATCTGACGAGACGAGAGAGAGAGGCCAGACAGAGAGAAGAGAGAGGGAGGACAGAGAGAGCAGAGAGAGAGAGAGAGGAGGGTGACACAAGAGAGACCCGAGAGAGAGAGAGAGACAGAGAGAGGGAGACAGAGAGAGACAGATGAGGAGAGAAAGAGAGAGAGCGGAGAGACAGAGAGAGACAGACAGAGAGAGAGAGAGAGACAGAGAGAGAGAGACAGAGAGAAGAGCAACGAGAGAGAGAGACAGAGAGAGACAGAGAGAGACAGAGAGAGAAAGAGACAGGAGAGAGACAGAGAGAGAGAGACAGAGAGAGACAGAGAGGAGAGGGACAGAGAGAGAGAGCGATGAGAGACAGGAGAGAGAGAGGACAACACAGAGAGAGAGAAAGAGATGAGAGGGAGCAGTATCTCTTTGCATTACCCCAAACCCCAGGTCCTATATGAGCCAGGCAGTATCTAATTTTCATGCTCGGTCAAACCAGGGAAGGAAAAAAAAAAAAAATAATAAAATCAGAATGAAACTGTGGCGGATAAAAATAACTTAATGGGTCACCCTAATGGTACGTGACTCTAACAGAAAAATATGAATAACAGACATCACGAAAACATTTCAATTCATTCAGTTCCTCAAAAACATCGACCTTAATTTCGGCTCCAAAAGTGATTTGTGCCATATTACTGTGGACCGTGCTAAATTGCGGCGGGCTGCTGCCAGTGCCGTGGTCTGTTTAGCCCACATGGGACTGAGTGACCCTTACGGTCACACTAGTGAGTCGCAATTAAGTACGCTTGCGAAGGTTTAATTATCCCAGCTGTTGGAGTTCCGCTTCGTCGGCCATCTTTGATGTTCTAGAGAAAGGCAGTTTCATAGTGGGCTATCATCATGATGCCAGGGTACCATCAGCCAATAGCATTCGCTGACACAACCGGCCCATGTGCCAGCCCCCAAACTCAAAACCACGGCCTCCGCAAAAAACAATATTATGAAATTATGCGCATGCAAAATCCTTCTTACATGCTAACAGGGTCACATTTGTTCACAAGGGGAGCAAGATGTTTACACCCACGTAAATGGTAAAACTTGATAGGTGTATATTTTTCTCTCTGTGTTTGCGCCCCCTAGTTTTCAACACGTGAATCTGTCCCACACACAGGTATGGGGTGTGTTTGCAACAGGTTTTGCCGAACCCCTGTTTGAAAACTCCAAGCGGTCTCTCTTGCCTTTTGCTCGTATCCTTTGGGTTTTGACGTCTTTTGTCTTACTCTCTTTTGCTCTGATCTGTTTGCCTGATGTTTTGACCTTCCTAGTTTTTTGCCTGTCTTACTGTCTACGACCCCTACATGACCCCATTGTTATGACTACCTCGATTTTGTGTTGTCATGGGGACCGATCGTCAAATAAGGTTCCTCCACTGGCTTTTAGCTCTGTTGTCTCCTCACAGAGCCCAGCATCTCTTTGTCCCTGAGAGGTAATGAGGGTCTGTTTCAACAGCTCTATGGCATATTATGGTGTTACTGCATCTGGCTCTAAAAGTCCTTCATTTCCATTAAGAAACCTCATTTCAAAGTGGTCGATTTTCAGAGAAATCATTAAAGTTACCCACGCACTGACGAGAGCCCAGGGTCTGGTTAAGATCAGTGCTGCTCACTACAGTTTCTTCTCTTTCGAATCCCTGTGATTCCCTTCCCACATGATTTGCCAAAGTATATTTTATCATTGAACAGATTCCAGTGCAGAGCCGCACAACTCTAGTAATCCCCACAGGTCAGTGGCTGCCCTTCATTCTCAGAGGTCTTCTTTCCCATTAGACAGCCTTAAACAAGCCCCTGACACTGTCCACTGAAGTCCTCCCAGACAGAGCCCTTAAACATCTATTTCATTACATGACGCGAAGCTCTAAATAAAAATGACATGAACGAACACCATAAATAATTTGCAGCCTTCTCTGCTACTTGATAACACTGAACATTATCTCAGCACCGTTCCTCCGGGGCAAAAGAATATTTGAGAAGTAATGGGGAGCGATATGTGAGGAAGGATGGAGGGAACCAGGCACCTCTGAAAAAATAAATAATAAACTAGCTCATTTGTCTGTCGCTCCCTCAGCGCCACCGCGGGGTAAATCCCTGACATCTCTCCTGCACACTCGAGCGCCGCTCTCGAGGGCCTCCGTACTGGCTCTGCTGTAATCCAGTGGGCTGCTGCACTGCCTCTAACTCAGACAGACGACAGCTTCTCCACCATCTTCTCGAAGTTGGTAAACTGCCTCAGACTGCATATACGGGAGTCATAGGATCCACTGTGTGTACTCTTTTGCCACTTCAGGGGTCCTGCAGAGGGCGCTGTACGATGATGATGGGGCTAGATACCTTGCGGGGTGTGAGTGACAGGATTCGTAGATTGGGAAGAGGTGAGACCGTGCAGTGAATGTGGAAAATGGCTCCAGAGCAGATGTTAATGATTGGCTAAAAGGAGTGACGTGCCATTTGGATGTGCCAGAGACCATAGTGTGAAGGAAGTAGCTGAATCTGCAGGGGTATGGAGGCGTATGGTCATACGGGGCTACCAGCAGTGGCTAAAATCCCAGTCTACTGGGAATTCTCCTCGGAATTGTGGCAGGGAAGGCATCCACCAAATCTGACCCAACTGCACCTTTGACGTGAGTGACTGAACATTGATGTGGCCTTGTCCAGTCCATGCCAAATGCAACCACAGCTGTTATTGTGCTTGTGGAGGTATTCCATGCTATAGGTCAGTTTCAGGGATGTGGAAAACTGTATCTGGGAATTTTTAACCTGACCAAAGTTGCATACTTCTGTGCAGATGTAATAAATGCAAGTAACTGAAGAACATGGACATGAACCGGCCTGTTAAGTGAGGCTAAAGGGCTGGAGTCACACAAAGCGTACTTGCTAACAGCTAGCTGCTGCCAAAGTGTAAGCACAAAACGGAATAGTCAGCTTTCAACTTTGCTTTACGTCTGTGATCTCCAGCAAACATGTTTTACGCACTCCTTCCTCACAAAGGAAGAAACAAAAGGAAGCAGTAATGGGTTTGTGATAATGAATTAGCCGCTGAGACACTTTGAGAAAATAATGCTAATTACAACGAGCTAGCGTCTTAGCGCTTAATTAGAATAATGGATCACATGCAAGCGATGTGCAGTAGCCAGGCTTCAGAGGCAGCCGAAAGCGAAGGTCGGGATGGTCCGGCTCCGGGAGCTGCGCGAGAAGTGTACGTCGGCCGTTCTGTGTGTTAGTGCTCGTAAGCCATGCATCTCTGCACTCAGCAGATGTCCCTCCCACGCGTGTGGCAGCCGTTACAGGTGCATCCTGGGCTCTTGCCGCCTCCCTGCGCTCCATATAATATCACAGCCACAAAGGAGTTTACAAAACACTCTGCTAACTGCCAATTACAGCGAGCATGCCACCGCCTGCACAGGCGCCTCTCTGCAACTCTCTAAAGGTGCAGTTCCCACGAGTGAGAAATGAATGTGGAGCTATTGTGAGTGTGTAGAAGAGAGATAGGAGGAGGAGGAGGAGAAGGAGGAGGAGGATGGTGAGAAAATGAAAGATGATGTTTGGCAACGACTCGTATATACACTCGTTTTACACTGTCAGCATCATATGAAAACAACTTCTTCTGTTTTCCTACCCCATTTGCAAAATGGCAGCTGGCCCTTACATTGTGTCAACATTTCATAATGAATAGAGCAGTAAAAAAAAAAAGTCCAATAAGACTTGGGGTTCCTGCCCTCTGCCCAGTAGGATACACTGGGATAGGCACCAGCACCCCTGCAACCCAGAAGGATGTGGTTCAGAAGATGAATGAATGAATGAATGAATGAATTAATTAATTCATTAATTCATTAATTCATTAATAATATACTACTACTACTACTACTACTACTACTACTAATAATAATAATAATAATAATAACAACAACAAAACAACAACACTAACAACAACAACAATAATATTATTATTATTATTATTATTATTATTATTATTAATAATAATAAAAATAATAATAGCAATAATAATAATAATAATAATAATAATAATAACAATAGTAATAATAATAATAATAATAATAATAATAATAATAATAATAATAATAATAATAATAATAAAAGAATATACAGTAAAACAACAAAACAAAACAAAAAAGGAACGTTGATTAGCCATTGAACAAAATATAGCCACTGGTCGAAAAGCTTAATTTCAGCTTAAGCCTTTCACATCCTCACTGAAAAAAGAAACTTTTGTTTCTAAATTAATTTGTATAACAATAATAATAAATTTCAATAACATTAGCTTAGCATAGAAACAATATGCTTAAAAACCGAGCTCACCTTCAAAATTCCCCCTACATGTGTGGAGCCATAGACTTATTGCTCGCTTCCTGCATGGATGAGAACCATAAAGGGGTATCTACTGAAACACCCTCTAGTGGATTTCTTTAGCCTAGCATACCTCTGCCAATTGGTAGAGATGGCACAATGAGGTTGAGTTGAGTTCAACACCTTCTTCATTAAGAGATAGTGACTCCAAATGTGCTCTACCAAGATGGTGAGCAGAATGTTAAAGGTTTGGTGTTAATAATAGCCTACACTCTTTGGAACCCGTTCATGATATATATGATGCTACCTGCTTGGTGTAATGGCTCTTTATTTAGATAAACGAAGAACGTGTTGTATCTGGTTCTATGTAGCAGCAAAAAATTGGTCCTGCTGTTGCCACAATGTCGATAGAAGAACCTGTTTGGTGCCATATAGAACCATTCTCAAAATGATTCTACACAGAACCATATACAGCAGATTATTTATTAAACTATAGAATTATTTTATCATGCCAAAAGACTGAAGCGTGCAAAATGGGGGTTGGTGTAGCTCAGCGGATAACACCACTACCCACCAGGGAGCCACCACGACATGTGAGAGACTGGGGTTCGAGTCCTGGTCTGGGTGACTATGCTGTGCTACACCAATAAGAGTCCTTGGGCAAGACTCCTAACACTACACTGGTCTACCTGTAATATGATTAACCTTGTAAGTCACTCTGGATAAGAGAGTCAGCTAAATACCATGAATGTAAAAGCAGGTTAGCATATCATCAAAGAAAAATAAGTATCTTCAAAACTTCACAGGACAGGCCAAAAACCTAATTTAATATTAATGTGAGTCAATTGTAAGTCAATGGAACCAGACTCTCTTCTAAGCAGTTGTGGGCCATTTCTGCGGTTCCATTTATCATGGGATTCTCACAGAATGTAAACGGCAGCTGCTGTGTTCAAATGATGTATAAAATTAAAAACTGACCAAAATGGAGAATGGGGAGTTTGTCTTTGGGCACCAGCAATACCCTCCATGGTGCTATCAACCCTTCTCTGCAGCGGATGTGTTAACTGATGCACACGTCCACCTACAAACAATCTCATTTGACAGGGGTACCCAAACTTTTGCATGCCACTGTACTGTATCGCTGCAGTCTAATAACATATCCTACATGTAACCCTCATATCTCTGCTTTGGATCCAGTTCATTCATCAAACGAGCTCTGAATGAGAATACTGAACCTCTTTTAGTGGCAGTTAAATGCCAACAGCTTAATTAAATCTCAGATGAGACTACGAGCAGAATAATAGCAGAGGGAATCAAACATAACATTTCAGGGATAGGGATGGGGGGGGCTTCGGGAGGGAGGTTCTGGGCTGGAAAGCGTCTCTAAAAACATTTCACTCAGACCAATTCATATTAGAACGCTGATGATGTAAACAGCCTGTGACCAAAATCGATTAAGGCCATCAATCACTGTCTCGTAAGCTCACCAGGTTAAAAAACAGAAAAGATTTTCCAATATGGACCAATTCATTACTGATTAAATGTGCTCGCTCAGACTTCCCTGGCCTTAGACAACATTAGAAACAGATCACTTCGGGTTCAGACATTTATGGCTACGCCTTGAGGGGGTGAGAGGGCGTCTAAAAAGGAGAAGCGGTTAGCGGGCTACCTATATACTGCACATGCTGGACCAATAAAAAACACCGCTGTCCCAGATAAAACAGCCCAGGAGAGCTGTACGCTCCCGAGCAGAAGAAAAGTTCCTAACAGTGCTATTGAAAAATGATGAGGTCTGAAGACACCTGCTCGTCCAGCAATCCTGCTAAAGCCCGTTACTACGGTTTTGAAGTAGATGCTGAAACATTGCTGTGAGGATTTGATGGCATTCAGCCACAAGAGCATTAGTGAGATCAGGCACTGATGCTGGGTCATTAGTTCGGGATCACTCCAACTCATCACAAAGGTATTGTATGGAGCTCTATCACTACAGCGAATGTAGCCATGTAGCTGAAGCTTAGCATTGGCCATGGTGACCATGGGTTCATGCGGAGCTCCTCCAGAGTGTCCCATTTTACTGTCAGAGGAGATGATACATATTGCTGTGTATCATCTAGATGCTAGGTGCTGAAACATTGCTGTGAGGATTTGATGGCATTCAGCCACAAATTAGTGAGATCAGGCACTGATGTTGGGTCTTTAGTTCGGGATCACTCCAACTCATCACAAAGGTATTGTATGGAGCTCTATCACTCCAGAGAATGTAGCCATGTAGCTGAAGCTTAGCATTGGCCATGGTGACCATGGGTTCATGCACAGCTCCTCCAGAATGTCCCATTTTACTGTCAGAGGAGATGATACACAATATACGCACAACTGAGCATCTCAGTCGGTAACAGGTGCACCTCAAACAAGGTGAACTCAGTCATCATAATGAGCGTCTGGAAAGCTTTGGACGTATAGTGTAGCCAGACATACCTACCAAGTGTAGGTAGTACCAAGTCTTAGATCTACATACCTGCCGAACCAAACCTGGGAAATGGTGTAACTCGCATGCTTGCATTTCACACTTCACAGTGGTTCGTGGTTGACTGCAGCATGAAGCATGCAACTGTTGATGACGGCATTACCTGCAAAAATAGATGATAGATACACCGCTACACATTTTTTTTCTTATTCCTGGGTGCTAAGCGCGTTCTCTTAATTCATCAAGAGGCTGTTGCATCCGGCAGATGCATTCTGGTACGTCTGTGGCCAATTTATCAAGACCAGAGTGAAACAGAACTGCTTTAAAGCATCTGCTTAGATGTACAAGATCTACAAAGCGTACTTCAGCATGCCTGTCAGGGTTCAAATCAAACCGCGGGCACCTCATTTCATGTGCGAGCACTTCAGGAAAACTCTTGAAGGTGAGGTGGACGACTGCTGCTCACTTAGATGGCAGAATTTTGTAAAATGTTGAGAATTCATAGAAGTTTAACAGATGATATTAAAAGATTTGGTATAATTTTTGATTTTCTGGCAAAATATAAATAACAATAAATCCAATTTTTCATTCCCATATACAGTACATATACAAACACATGACATTCATTGTCCTGGTCTCAAGGGTTCTGATGAACACAGCTGTTTTTGTTTAAGCAGCTGTATTATATAACACACAGAAGCCAGAGACAAAGATCCTGTCACCAAGTGTTATCAGAGGAGAGGCTAATCAGTGTAGATTGTTTTTAAGATGGAGAAAGGCAGGAGGACTATCTGTTCTCTTTTGCTGTTGTTGTATAATACTGGGATAGTCTGGAATTCAAAAACAAGGCGTTTGGTATCCATGGCTGCTCAAAAAAAAAAAAAAAAATCAACATCTGGTTTATTTCACTGCTGCAGTTGATAGCAAAAGTTGGGAGAATTGAAATACTGATGGAGTGTTCCAGAAACGTTGCTGGTTGCAGTGGCAGAATTTTGCAATGCAGCTCCATTAAAAACAATGGGATTTCCAGTTTGGTGTCAGGTGTGTACTGGGGCACAGCATTGACTCCCATTGTTATGAACACAGTGCTATGAAGTCACGTTTAACAGTTTGTGACCGGTATGCACCCCAGCCTGTTCACCCCTACAGAGGACTTTAGAGTACCTCCCTCCCTCATGGAACCAGACAGACGGAGTGAGGAGGGAGCAAAACCTGTTCTGTGTTACTGTCAATATGCCGTCCCTCAAAATGACTCACATTACACATCTGTCACACCTGCCTGATATTTGGGACATGAGCCCAGCATTATGACTGGTCGAAATACAACCCATGTAGTTGAGTTAAAGTAGAGACACCCAGGGTAAAATATCCTCCAGTGTCAGTAAAGGTTCCTTCCTTTAGACCTCCACTGGAGTAACAGACCTAAAGTATTTACCTTCAAATGTACTTAAGTATGGAGAGTAACAGTAACCAACACATTACACTTACTGAGTTACTGTACACCAACACTACTTACTGTACACTAACGCATTACACTTACTGAGTTACTGTACACCAACACTACTTACTGTACACTAACGCATTACACTTACTGAGTTACTGTACACCAACACACTACTTACAGTACACTAACGCATTACACTTACTGAGTTACTGTACACCAACACACTACTTACAGCACACTAACGCCTTACACTTACTGAGTTACTGTACACCAACACACTACTTACAGTACACTAACACATTACACTTACTGAGTTACTGTACACCAACACTACTTACAGTACACTAACACATTACGCTTACTGAGTTACTGTACACCAACACTACTTACAGTACACTAACACAGTACACTTACTGAGTTACTGTACACCAACACGCTACTTACAGCACACTAACACATTACACTTACTGAGTTACTGTACACCAACACACTACTTACAGCACACTAACGCATTACACTTACTGAGTTACTGTACACCAACACGCTACTTACAGCACACTAACACACTACACTTACTGAGTTAATGTACACCAACACGCTACTTACAGTACACTAACACATTACACTTACTGAGTTAATGTACACCAACACACTACTTCCAGTACACTAACACATTACACTTACTGAGTTACTGTACACCAACACGCTACTTACAGCACACTAACACACTACACTTACTGAGTTACTGTACACCAACACGCTACGTACAGTACACTAACACATTACACTTACTGAGTTAATGTACACCAACACGCTACGTACAGTACACTAACACATTACACTTACTGAGTTACTGTACACCAACACGCTACTTACAGTACACTAACGCATTACACTTACTGAGTTACTGTACACCAACACACTACTTACAGCACACTAACGCATTACACTTACTGAGTTACTGTACACCAACACACTACTTACAGCACACTAACACATTACACTTACTGATCTACTGTACACCAACACACTACTTACAGTACACTAACGCATTACACTTACTGAGTTACTGTACACCAACACACTACTTACAGTACACTAACACACTACACTTACTGAGTTACTGTACACCAACACACTACTTACAGTACACTAACACACTACACTTACTGAGTTACTGTACACCAACACACTACTTACAGTACACTAACACACTACACTTACTGAGTTACTGTACACCAACACCCTACTT
>JAMWET010004992.1:17500-20000 GCA_024036415.1 Prochilodus magdalenae
TTCATTAGCATACTAGTCGCCTAGCAACTAAAGCATCTCCAAGTTTTTTTTTTTTTTGTTTCCCCTTAAAATTCGGATATCCTTTCTTTTTCTGCACCTGAAAAAAGAAAGGTGCGGATTGATTGGCTTATTGCTCAGCTGCTCTCCGGCACACAGGGCACGTTAATTAGCATGGACAATCATTTCAGTGCATTTCTCAGTTACAGAAATAGAACACCAGTTCATCCAACATACACCTATTATACAAGGTGAGCCGGCCCTTGGCTTCTATCATGTCTGTTATGTATGCGTTGATATTAATGTCTGTGCCGATCAACGGAGGGAATCTGTGACTGAATAAGATAAATAGAATTTTTAGTTTAGCTCTATTTTTACAGAATCATGTTGGGAAAACCAGGGAAAACCAGGGAAACTAAATCTGTGTCGTCTTTCCAATGAGCCTGATCTTGTTCTTGCATCCAAGCATGCACTGAGTAAACCCTTTGATTGATATTCCAAAAAATAACCAATACATTTCAACAGATTTCTCATCTGTCTATGTAAAATGGGCGGTCCTAAACTTGGGCACTGCTTACATAAGCATTTCCTGACCAATCACCAGGCTGGCATCTCTGGCCCCGCCCACACAAAACAGTTTCAGAGACAGAAAGAGCTAACCAGCATAACCAGAAGCTAGCCAGCTAGACTTCCTGTCTGTGGCTGCCTGAAACCTGTTCATCTGGTTATTCGTTTATCCATCTCCGACATCGTTCCTGCATCCGGTTATTCGTTTATCCATCTCCAAGATCGTTCCTGCATCCAATTATTCATTTATCCATCTCCAACATCGTTCCTGCATCCGGTTATTTGTTTATCCACCTCCAACATTGTTCCTGCATCCGGTTATTCGTTTATCCATCTCCAATATTGTTACTGCATCCGGTTATTCGTTTATCCATCTCCAATATTGTTCCTGCATCCGGTTATTCGTTTATCCATCTCCAATATTGTTACTGCACATCCTGCATCCCTATTGTTACTTGCATCTCGGTTATGCGTTTTTATCCACCTCCAATATTATTCGTTTATCCACCTCCAATATTGTTCCTGCATCCGGTTATTCGTTTATCCACCTCCAATATTGTTCCTGCATCCGGTTATTCGTTTATCCACCTCCAATATTGTTCCTGCATCCGGTTATTCGTTTATCCACCTCCAACATTGTTCCTGCGTCCGGTTATTCGTTTGTCCATCTCCAATATTGTTCCTTCATCCAATTATTCGTTTATCCTTCTCCAGCATTGTTCCTTCATCCAATTATTCGTTTATTCATCCCCAACATTGTTCCTTCATCCAATTATTCGTTTATCCATCTCCAAAATTGTTCCTTCATCTAATTATTCGTTTATCCATCTCCAACATTGTTTCTTCATCCATTTATTCATTCATTCATTCATTTATACACCAACATTGATAGTTTATATAGCATCTCTCCATCTATGACTGTATTCATCACAACAAACTGATTAATGATAGTTCTATATAAGTGGTGGAGCAGGCTGGGAGTTGGACAGAGAGCTGCCAATCAAGCTGCTTATTAGCCACGCCCTCAAAGTCTTCAGATAAGTCATTTTGAAGCCCTGTTTTAACTTATTTATATTTTTGCTGGATTGGTATAGCACTTAAGTTCAGGTATATATAATGTTTTTATTTATAGCTCTGTTGGAGCTTTAAACTCTGAAAGCTGGCTCATTTCGTTGTTAGGCTGGATTTCCATGGTGAAATGTTTTTAGCTGCTGGAAACTTTACTTGAGGTAAATAATGCAAAGCATCCGGTTACTCCTTAGAAGCTCAGACAGAACTGTTGCAAGTGTCTCAACATTGTGGAACAAGTTTCAGGAAACCCTTGATGCATAATCATGTGACCACATCAGATGACAAACTTTATTTTCAAGGGACTAACATACAGACAACAGATCTCCAAAATAGTATCTTTACAGTAGAGAGAAAAAACAGTCTTTACCTGTAACCTACGTTAGAAGGTACTATTAGAAAACACAGCTTTTCCTTCTTCGCTAAAAATAGGTTCCCAGCCACACAATGCAAAAACTTGAAATCGAGAGCATTCTTTTGTCCAACAATCATTTTAATGTTGACCAACCACCTAGAGGTCCAACCAGGCTTCATTCACACTGGTGGTTGAGTCTGTGTCATGCTGGATGTACTGGATGTAGCAGTGACCTCTGTAGAGCATTCTGATGCCTCTGTTCTTCAGTATAATGTAGAGGAACTGTGTATGTATGTGGAAACACGTCCTGTTAATAATATTAAAGCACTATTGTGGCTACACTCGCCAATGCACAAAACCATCTCATGTACACTAAGGAGATAATGGTGCAGAGTGTGACGTCAAACGAAGGAGATAACGAACACTTTAGACATTACAAGCCAAAAACTCCTGTCCGCTGCATGACAATCTGAAAGCAACACTGGTTCTGAACATCTTCACCTTGGAGTTTTC